>JAADYF010000023.1:0-68438 GCA_023338175.1 Phytopythium delawarense
ATAAATGGGATTATTTTTAACCACCGCTTCGCGATTCAACAATAATGGATTTGGTAAACAGTCATAAAATAAATTTAAAATAATATATCCGCCAGGGCGTTTCGCGCCAAAATCTTTGAACAGGATGAATATATGCAGATTGACCAACACCAGCAACCTCGAGAACGAGTAAAGCTTGCTTTAGTTTTCACGTGGCAGCCGCTTTTCCGAATTGAAGCCGGATGCACGCGCTGTGCACATAAAAAGACATGCGGTGCAACCATCGCAAAACGCTGACTAATTGCAATGTTTCGGAGTATTTTGTTCCAATTAATTTGCTAATTCCTGAGAATTGGCGTGGTATATCTGTTCATCTGCTTTGCTACTATTGAACGGAAAACCGTCCAAGCACCTAATTATGCGCTTTAGCTTCCTTATTTGTCACATAAAAGTGTATCTTCCATAATAATTCGGTCAATTTTAGAAAGTCCAACCGCGACTTCTGGAGTGCCTGCATTGGAGCTCTTGTTGCTCTGCAATCAGAGCAGCTACGGGTTTGCTTAGGGGCTTTGTGAACTCACATGATGCCAATCTATCAGCTTGGTGTATTTGGTCGCATTTAGACCCCTCACGGATTTATTAGTTTTCGAGCCGTTTACGAAACCTGTACCTTTAATTATTCTTGAGACGCGAAGCGGTGGTTAAAATGGATGGCCACTTGGGCGATTTCTTACAAAAAAGAGCTTAACTTTGATACGAAATTAGTGAAGCCACCGAATCGGTAGGAGATTTCTCTTACCGATTTCGTGTTGTTGGTGGCTGAAAGAAGTACCGTGATTCTTCAGATACAAAATTGGCGCTTTTATCACCAAACCAAAAGAATGTGAAAATCTCCAGCGCGAAAACTGATCCTTGATCGAACACGCGATGGCGGTGCCCGTGCCGTCCGCGGCGGCGGCCAAGTCGGCGGGCAAGGCGGCGGCGTCGGCAGAAGTGGTGAGACCCAAGGTGAAGGCCGCGCAGGCGCAGACATCGATGGCGACGGCGCCGCCGGCGGCGCGCAGGCCGTGGTCGCAGTGGGCGGCCAGCAAGAGCGGCGTGTTTCTGCTGACCTTCTTCAGCTACGTGCTGTTCCACGCGTCGCGCAAGTCGTTCTCGGCCATCAAGGGCGAGATGAGCAGCGAGCAGTGGATCCACTCGCGCGTGTACCCGCGCGACCAGCAGGCGCAGATGTACGGGCTGCTGGACACGCTCTTCATGGGCTGCTACGCCCTCGGGCTCTACGTCAGGTGCGTGCTCAACTGCTCGCTTGCTCGCTTCCAACGCCGGCGGACTGACCGA
This sequence comes from Phytopythium delawarense, assembly GCA_023338175.1. NCBI lineage: Eukaryota > Oomycota > Peronosporomycetes > Pythiales > Pythiaceae > Phytopythium > Phytopythium delawarense. The sequence goes on from JAADYF010000023.1 coordinate 1,321, forward strand.
CGGGCTAACCGACCGACGGGCGGACCGACTGACTGACGGGCACAGCGGCGTGCTGGGCGACAAGTACGACCTGCGCCGGATGATCGCGCTCGGCATGTGGGCGACGGCCGCAGTCGTGCTGGCGTTCGGGCTCGGCGCGCTCGTGGACGTCCACTCTCTGGCCTTCTACGCAGCGCTCTGGGGGGTCAATGGGCTCATCCAGTCGACGGGCTGGCCGGCGAACGTCGCCGTCATGTGCGTGCGCCTCGCAGACGAGCGGTTGCGTGCCTTGCTTGTGTCTGAGCCGCGTACGTGTGCTGTCTGAACAGGGGCAAGTGGTTCGACCAGCGCGAGCGCGGAGGTGAGTCGACGCTGAAGAGAAAATCACGACGCCACGTCTGACGCCTCTGTCCGCAGCGGTGCTCGGGATCTGGAGCGGGAACGCGTGCTTCGGGAACATCGTCGGCACCGCCCTGGTCGCCGTCATGTTCTACCTGTTCGACAAGACAGTGGCGTGGAAGGTTGCGATGGTCGCCGCCGCGGCGCTCGTCGCGATCCACGGAGCCATCGTATACGTGTTCCTCGTCCCCGACCCCAAGGACGCCCTGTATCGCCACACGTCGCTCGAGGAAGCCAAGCCCGAGTCCGTCGAGATGAAGACGTCTCCCACGACGGAGAGCTCGTCCGAGTCAGAGAGCGACGAGGTGCAAGGTAGCAAGGGGATCTCTTTTCTGAGCGCTTGGTGTATCCCCGGGGTACGTTTTTATCGCTCGGTGGCCAAGGCGCCGGCCGGATACGCTCGAGGTGTTCGCACTAACTAACAGGCACCCATCGGTCCGCGCAGGTCTTCCCGTACGCCATGGCCTACGCCTGCCTCAAGTCCGTCAACTACGCGCTCTTCTTTTGGATCCCGTTCTACCTGACCGTATCGCTCAACATGACCAACTCGACCGCCGATCTAGTCTCGGTGCGTTGCATCCTTTTGCCATCCTCCGTTCATTGACGCTAACGTACGAGCTCTGGTCTGCAGATGCTGTATGACGTTGGACAGATCCTCGGCGGAATGGTCGGCGGGTTCATCTCGGACAAGATGGGGGTCAGGTCTCCAGTTGTGGTCGTCATGCTGTTGTTCTCCTGGTATGAACCTCCAGGTCTTGTGTCGGGCCGACATTCGTGTGGCGCTAATGATCCGGCTGCACTCTATCACTCAGCATCGCGATCTACTTCCTGGACGGCGCGTCGTACAACGCGACGATGGTCCTGCTTTTCGCTAGCGGGTTCATCCTCGGAGGGCCTGCGAACCTGATCAGCACCGCCATCTCGGCCGATCTCGGGACCCACGAGAGCATCAAAGGCGACGCCGCGGCGCTGTCAACAGTCACCGGGATCATCGACGGCACGGGCAGCATCGGGGCCGCGCTTGTGCAGTACCTCGTCGGGTACCTGGCCAACTGCCACAAGGAGCCCAAGGGCTGCGACCCCAAGAGCCCCAACTGCATCGAGGTGTGCTCGTGGGGCCGCGTGTTCATCTTGCTCGAGGTTGGCACCATTCTCGCGTGCGTGTGCCTGCTTCGACTGCTGTACCACGAGCTCTCGATCATTCGGAGCCGGCGCCGCGGGCCATCAGCACGCCTGTAGCCCTCTTTCGTGCTTTCACTGGTGCAGCTCCGCTGTCGTCGCAGCCGTTGTGATCATTCAGCTTAGTGATCGGGTGGGAAGATACCGAAATACAGCCGCGCTCTCTCAGCGCCGACGCCTTTCATGCTCTCCATCTCTTCGACCGACGACGGCTGCTTGTCCAGGACCTCCTGCAAGGCAGCGAAACGCGCCGGCGGTCAGTCGGCGAGTCCAGAGCCCAGTGTCCTGCCTTGACGACCTCGGACGCGGCGTACCTTGACCACGCGCCGCGACAGCACCTCTCGCTTCGGCAGCCCGCGCCGCCTGCACTCGGCCACCACTCGCTGATAGTAGTACTCGACCGTTGCCTTTGACGGCCCTGCGTCCAGCGAGGCAGCGCCAGAGTCGACACCAGCCGGTCGCGAGCCAAGGCGGCTTTCGGCGTCCTCAACATCCTCGACGTCCTCGTAGTCCTCATTGTCCGGAAGAGAGCCCTCAATCTGCACGCTGCAGTTGCAGGTGCCAGCGCACTGGTCTCGGCGGAAGGGCATCCCGAAGTGCGAGTAGAGGAGTTCCTTCCGGCACTCGCCGCGAGAGAGCTCGCAGAACGCGACCACGTCCACCAGGTCGGCCTGCGAGCTCCCGTTGGACGTCCGCATCGCGTCGCCGTCGCCGGACCGGTCCGTCGTCACATTCCCAGCTCGGGTTTTGTCCTCGGGAGCGTAGAGCAGCACGCACTCGGAGGGTTTGCCGTCGCGGCCAGCACGACCCTGTCAGAGCGGCGACAAGAGAGGTAACAGAGAGCTGATGAGCTTGCAAGCGACCAAATCCACGCGCTGACGATGCGAGAGGACGCACGATTTGCTGCATGTAGGCGGACAGGGAGAGCGGCAGCGAGTGGTGCACGACGAAGCGAACGTCGGCCCGGTCGATGCCCATCTGCACGGATCCACAGGACGCCATTATCAGTCCCCCCCGCCGCAACGACACACACCTCTCGACTCGGCCCAGCTCGACAGCCATGCGGCCTACGTACGCCGAAGGCGCTCGTGGCGCAGATGACCGACATGCGGCCCAGCATCCACTGCTTGCGCACGAACTCGCGGCGCGCGCGCGGCATCCCGCCGTGGTAGACACCAGCGCGGCAGCCGAGGCGCACGAGCTCCAGGCACACGTCCTCGCACTCCTTGCGCGTGAGGCAGTAGACGATCGCGACCGCGTCCCGCACGCGCTGTGCGATCAGCGCGGCGGCTCGCGCGGGCTTCCGCAACACGACGAGCGACAGGTTGGCGCGGTCGTCCAGCTGCTCCACGAGGACCATGCGGCTCGCGTTGGCGCCAGCGTTGGGGTCCGCGCCGGCGTCGGCATCTGCGTCCACCTCGTCGTCGCGGACCAGCTGGAGACCGAACACGTCCGCGAGGCGCGAGATGTCGTCCTCGGCGACCGAGGCCGAGGCGAGCGTGACGGGCACGGCCGGCAGCCGGCGTGCCTTCCAGCGAGCCAACTCCAGGTAGGCCGGCCGGAAGGCGTTGCCCCACTCGAAGACGCAGTGCGCCTCGTCCAGCACGAGCCGCGCGATGGCCCCGCGGTCGGCGGCGCGCGCCAGCCAGCGCCGCATCTCGGCGTTCTGCACCAGGAACTCGGGCGTCGTGTACACGAGGCGCTGGCCGCGCAGCAGCTCGTCCAGCGGCGCGTCCCTGCGGCGCCGCCGGTCATCGCCCGTGAGGCGAAGCGCGCGCACTCCCTTGCTCGTCAGCGCCGCCACCTGGTCCTGCTCGCAGGCGCCGCGCCGCGCTCAGCCGTCCGCACTCGGCGCGTCGAGGGTCAGAGCACAGGGGACGCACCTGGATGAGCGCCACGAGCGGCGACACGACGAGCGTGGCGCCGGGCGACGCGGCCGCCAGCGCCGGCGCCTGGAACGCCAGGCTCTTGCCCGCGCCAGTCGGCAGCCGCAGGAAGACGGACCAGCCGCGCGCCGCCAGCGCCACGGCGCGCGCCTGCTCGGCCGTCGCCCGCGGCGCCATCTCACGCGCCGCCCCTCCGTCCGCAGGCGCTGCCAGCAGCTGCCGCAGCGCCGCGGCCATCCCGGCGTCCGCCCCGGCGTCCGCCCCGGCGTCCGCCTCGGGGCCCGGGCCCTTGCCGCGACCCAGACTTAGCGTCCGCACCAGGGTCCGCGCGCGCCGCAGGCCCATGCCGGCCATCATCGCTGACGCCGGTCGCTTTGGACTCGGGTTCACTATGGCGATTTGCTAAGTTCGCGCTAAGTGCGGAGCTCGTGGCTCGCGCCGACATGGCTGAGCGGCTGCGGGACGCCGGGCTCGACCCGCTCACATGGGTGCGCCCCACGCCGCTCTCCGCCCCACGACTCACGCCCGAGGACTCACACTGGCGGCCTCTCTGTCTGCGCTCCGCCTCCGCCTCCGCCATGTCGCCCAGGCGTTCGCGCGGCTGCTGGGCCGGCAGCTGCGGCGAGACGTGCGCGAGCTGCCGGGCCTGCCGGCCAGCCACGCGTGGCGACCGGCCGCCGCGAGCGCCGCGCGCGTGCTGACCAAGGCGCGCTGCCTCGGGGTCGTCGTGTCGGTGCTGCCGCGGGCCGAGCGCGGTGCGTGCGTCCCGCGCTGGAGGCCGCCGGGGCCGGAGCTGACGCCCATGCCTCTCTGTCTATCTGTCTGCCGGTCGGTCTGCCGGTCTGTCTCTCGGTCGGTCTCGGCAGTCGAGTTCCTGCTGGACGACGGCACGGCGCTCGTCAAGGCCGTGCTGTGGGGCCCGCCGGAGCGCGCGGCCGCCCGCCTGGGCGACCTGGTCGAGGTCGAGGGCAAGCTCAACGCCAACGCGAGCGTCGAAGGCGCCGACCCGTGTGTGGGCAGCCGCTCCAATGTGCCATCCGGAGGCGCCAGGGCTGACCGCTCGCTGCTGCGCTCACTCGTCGCCGTAGGCACCACCCACGGGAGCTGCGCGTGACGCGCATGTCGGTCGTCGACGACCCGAACGAGGAGCTGCTGCACTGGGTGCAGGTCGCCCAGCTGACGCGCGCGTATTACCCGACGAGCGAAGTCGCGGGGGACGCGTCCGTCCCCGAGGCGTCCGCAGCCAGGAGCAGCCGGCGGAGACCCTCTGTCGGCGAGCGGTGGGAGAAGGTCGGGAGAGAGGCCTTCTTCCACCTCCGTGTCTCCCCGGAGGCGGGCGACCGCGCCGGAGACGACCAGCGCGACCGTGTCTTGCTGGACGTGGTTGAGCGGTTGGTGCGGCGGCAGGTGGACGCGCTGGGTGCTGCCGGGGCCGAGCGTCGAGCAGTCCGAGTCACGTTCGCGGCGGTGCTTCGCGATCTCTCTTCCCCAGACGACCAGGTAGGTCCAGAGGCGTTGGAGATGCCGACGACCGTCGACTGCTGCTGATCACAGTTTGCTCAGGCGCCAAGCGCCGAGTCGGACCAGCGAGCCGCCGTTCGAGACCTGCGCTTTGCCTTCCACACCATGCGGTCCATCGGGCTGCTCTTCCTCGAAGACGAGGACGCCGACGTTCACGAGCTGCTCAGCTATGAGCTCGCGCTTCGTCCGGCCATCGTTGACATCGTCTCCGGTGCGTCTGGTCGAGTAGTCGAGTAGGTAGGTGTCTGCTGTCCGATTGACGCGTTGGTATGTCATGTCACCTCTTGGACAGACCGACCGGCAGGCGTCTCTCTCGCCGACATCGTCGAGGCACTGACGTCTCGCCCGCGGTTTCGGCGCGTCTCGCTCCTGTGGATCGAGCAGGGGTTCAGACAAGCGGTCGCGGACGGCGTGATTCAGCAGCGACCCGAGTCGCAGGTCGTGTACCCTGCAGCAGCGCAGCTTCCGGGGCGACAAGACCAACGAGATCAGTTAAGGGAGTAACACACGACCCATGTCTCGATTTGATAGCTAATGTACATATCCTGCCGCTACGAGGCGAGCCCTTGCGCCTCAAGATAGAACACCCACGGCGGCAGCTCCTTCATGGATGGGCACGAAACAAAAAGCTTGGCGGTGAGGGCCCCCGGCGTCGGCTTGCTGCTTCCCGAAGCCATGGCGGCGGGATCGACCTTGACGCCGATGGTCTTGGCCGTCTTGGCTGGAATCGACAGCGTCTTGGACGCCAAAATGATGAACAGGCTATCGGTGAGCACATCGAACTCCATCGGGACCGAGAAGACGTTCTTGAATTCCAGATCGATCGAGCTGGCGAACACGAACGGTCCTTGAGGCAACGGGGGCGTCGCCACACCGTGGAGCGCGCACTTGTACTCGCCGACCGTGTCTGACTGCAGCACCACCACGTCTCGGACTTCTCCGATCGCCTCGGGCTCGAACCTGATCGGGATCGAGTGCGTTTTGCCCTCCCAGCCACCAGCGGCCTCTACTTTGCACACTGCAGGGACCGAGAACGAGCCTGCGTGCTGCACCGCCGCAGCCAGCTCCGATGCCTGGTCTGCGAAGGTGACGAACTCGAACGACTGCGTTTGGGACGCGCCTAGAGGCACTTTGAAGCGCAGCGTGCGCTCCGTGGCGGCCGGCTGCGTGGACAGAAGGAGCTTGTACGCGAAGTCGCCCAGCTCGACGAAGGTGATCGTCAGCTGAGCCTCCACCGGTGTTGGAGAGTGCAGCAGCGGTCGGTACTCGATCTCATAGCAGCCTTCGCTCCGCCCGCTCAGCTCGCTCAGCTGGGTGACGCGGATGCACGGGTGGGAGCACTTCCACCACGGCGAGTTGGCAGCAAAGTGAACCGCTCGCTCGGGACCGAACGGGTTCTCGATCGTGACCAGCTTCTTGATGGACTGCCGGACAGGAGCGTCAAAGTGAAGCGTCTCGACTTCTGCCGCCTTGGTCACGGTCACTGCAACGTCACACACGACATATTCGCCAGTCTCTTGGTTCACCAGACGGACGGATAAGCGAGTCGCCCCCTCCGTGTAGCTGAAGAACTTGATCGAGTAGTTCCTCGTCGCCGAGCCCTGCAGAGTCATGGATGTCGAACCCTGGACGATGGTTGACTCGCTGGTGTTCGAGTTGTGAATGTCGACCTGGAAGACTTGAGTCGACCGCAGCCAGTTCTTGATCGGAACCGAGATGTGGAGCGTCTTCTTCGCTGGCGCCGTGAAGGACAGCGTTTCCGCCACGGAAGGAGGGCCAGCCTTGCCGGCCATGTTGTAGAGCAGTGCGCTCCCGTCTGGAATCGCCAGGAACACGGACCCTTCGTGGGTCTCCGGGCGATCGGCATCCGCTCTCTCCTCGGAGCCTTGCCTTGTCATCCGCAGCGGGAGATAGATCACGTTAAGCGGCGCCGACCCATTGGCCGGCACCGTGATGTTCTCCTGGCACGACCAGTGCTCGCCTTGCACGACGGGGAACAAGTTCCACGGCGTCGCTGTCTTGTTCTCAATGACGATCGACTTGGTTGTGGGCTCGCGCACCTTGGAGGCGAAGTAGATGTCCTGGATTGACGATGGAGTCTGGTCAACGCAGGAGCCGACCAGTGTTAGCGCCACGGGGACAGTGCCTTCGACAGCGCACTGGAGGCGGTCGTATCGAATGTCTGGGTTGACTGCAGAAGGCTTGAAGGTGACTTCGAGCGTCTTGTGGTGGTTTGGCGCCACAACGCCTTCAAACGGAGCGACCGCAAAGTCAGGCGCGAACTCCTGCGTGTTCCAGTGGAACTTGCACGGGATGTCTCCACGGTTTTGCAGCCGCACCTTGCGAACTAGCTGACTGCCGAGACAGACCGCGCCGAAGGACAGCGTGTCTGTCTCAAGAGTGACCTCGATGCCCTGGCAGCACCCTGCGAGCGTGAGCAGCTTCTTGCGGCACCCAGCGATGTTGATGAAGATGTCCTTCTGGAAGTTCGGGATGCGCTGCGTTGGTGTAAAGCGGAACTCAATGTCCGCACTCTCCTTGGTCCGCAGAGCCACATCCCGCCGAGGAAGCACCGTGATACCCATGTCGTCCAGGGACGCAACACCAGGCTGAGCGCTGTCTTCGAGCTCGACCACCGTCTTGCGCTTGGACCGGTTGACGATCTTGACGGTACGAGACAGCTGCTGCCCGATCTGGAGATTCCCGAACGACACGGTTTGCATCGACGAGTTGACCAGCTCGACACGCGGGAGCGTGCCTTCCCCGCGGATGCTCACATTGATCGTCGTCGAACCGTTGACGCTGAACGGGATCATCTCCAGGTACGACACCTCTTGCCTCGCCACAAACGAGATGGCGACGTTGATCGTCTCCCGAGGACCGAGAGTGGTCGGCGGGCAGTCCACCCGCAGGTGGGGCTTCTTCTCGAACAAGCAATCAAAATCGATCGAGGCGTCGGGGTCCATGTTGGTGACGGAGAGCGTCACCGTCTCGGGAACTGGAGACGCGTCCGGGTCAGCCACGAAGCACGGCCCGAAATCGTGGGACGTGAAGGAGAACTGGAGCGACGGAGGCACGGCGCCGCCTTGCAGCACAAAGTTGTAGTTCTTGGACCCTGCGACCGTGCACACGATCTGCGAGCCGTCCAGCGACGTCTGCTTGGTCGGCGCGAAGGAGATCCGGCATGTCGCTCGGTCATTCTTCTTGATCGTTCCCTGCATGGGCTCGATCGAGATAGCCGCGGGTTGCCTGGGGAAGGTCCAGTTGAACTCGAAGTTGAACTTGCCGTTGTTCTGGATGGAGACCGTGCGCTGCACCTCCTCGTTCACTCGGATCAATCCGAAGTCGAGCAGGTTCGGCGCACCGAGCACGACCGATTGGCTCTCGCTTTGGTCGCCGGATGAGATCGTCAGCCCGTCGTGAATGCTGTACCCTTCTCCCTTGACGTTGAGCGACAGACGCGTGGGCTTGCGCTTGACGATGCAGTTGATGTTGAAGCTGTAGGCCTTCTCCTCGGTCGGGATGAACTCGATACCCACGATCGCTCGGCTGTTGGGAGCGATCACTCCGCTCAGGGGGTTCACGATCAGCGCGGGCGCCTCGCCAGCAAAGTCCAGCGATGACTTGTCCAGCACAAAGTTGAACGGGATGTGCTCGTGGTTGATCAGCGAGACGGACTGGGTCGCCTTGCTGCCGATAAGCAGCGTGTTAAAGTTGACGCTTCCGCGGTCCAGCGTCACCCTTGGCTCGACCGTCGTCCCGACGAAAAGAAAGAGTTGGTTGACCTGGAAGTGCGGGATGCGAAAGTGCCAGAACATCTCCTGGAGCTCGAGCTGCTGGGGCGTGAACTCGAAGATCATCTCGCACCGCTTCCCTGCCAGCATGAGACCCTTGGGGGTGGCACACCTGAAGCAAGCGTTCGGCTCTCCCTGGGGGACCCACGAGAACTCGTACGACACGTTCGTCGGGTTGACAACGTAGAACCGACGCGTGTTGCGCACTCGCACCCCCAGCGACTCCATCTCGATGACGCGGACAGACGGATCGAGCGCTCCAAGCTCGCCGAACGGCCCTGGGAGGTTCAGCGCGCGCCGCTGGGCGTAGTCGCTACACTCGACGTCAAAGTGACAGGCTGGCCGCAGAGAAGTGCCCCGCACGTCGATGTGAAGCAGGGATGGCACTGCCCCAGGAGCGCTCGAGGTCTCGAACTGCAGCAAGAAGTGGTAGTCGTCCACCTCCATCGGCGCGAACTTGACGAGAAACTCTTGCGTCTGCTCCGGCGCAACGACGCCCTCCGCGGGCTCAATGCTGAACGGACAGTCGTCGTCAGAGCCCACACCTCCAGTCAGAGGTGTGACCGGCAGCAAGCTCTCGTGACTATGGGTCATAGGGCGATCCCATCGCCAGCCGAACGGCAGTCGGATCTTGCTCTTGTTGCGCACCGTGATACGGTGGGCGCACACCTGCAACATGAACGTCCGGCGGAACGTGATGGACGAGGTGTCCACATCAAACGAGAGCACGTCCGCCGCGGCGAAGCATGCCAGCGACAACGCCGACGGTGGCGCCAGCGGCGTGTGCTCCGGCTCCGCAACGTTCGTCTTGGTCGATTCGGAGGTGTGCAGGGCGTCGGAGGAGCCGAAAGAGACGGTCTGCACCGAGTCGTCCCAGTCACTCATGGGCAGCGTCGATGCTGATGCCTTGTACGCAATCCGCTGGTACTGCAGCGACACTGCGTGCGCGTGGTAGATGGCCGCCTTGGCCTCTTGGCCGTTCGGTGGCTCGAACGACGAAGTGATCATCTTATGGCCTCTGGGCGGCAGGTGGCCCACCGACGGGTGGAATGAAAACGGTTGGTCCTTTGGGAACTCAAAGCGCAGCATATCGTCGGTCTGGTTCAACAGCGAGAACACTTGCGTGTCTTTTGCTGGCAGATGATCGGCCACCTGGTCGCTCGCGACAGCCAGCTGGACGTCGTTGAAATGTAGCTCGTCGTCATGGCCTCCTGGCAGATCTTCAAGCACGAGATCCTCCTTGTACCCAGAGCCCACGAGCTTGATCGCCGTCTCCTCGAACGGGTTGTTCTGCACTGAGACCTTGAGCAGTGCTGTCGATGGCTCGTCGTGCGCTTTCAACGGCCGGAATTGCACCGGGAGGGTCTCTGTGGACCTGGGCGCCAGCACAATCGAGCCATTGCCCAGCGCGAACAGGAAGTTTGGGTTACTCTGGATGGAGAAGAGCACGGTCGCCGCCAGAATGCCGTCGTTGCGTAGTTCGAGCGACAGATCCTTGGCCTTGGACACGCGGACACGGCCGAAGTGGAGAAGCAGACCCCCGCCAGAGTCGCGCTGCGTGGGAGACGAGATGGAGACACACGGGAGTGTCCCCTCTCCTCGGAGCTCGAATTGGAGTTCCGAGTCACCGCCCACGACCGCGGTCGACGGCGGACTGTCCTCTACTACCGCAGCGAACGTCGCGTGGAACGTCGCAATCGTCGGGGGTCGGAAGTACACGCTGACGAAGCGGTGCTCGAGTGGAGGAATCTCCCACATGGCTGGCTGGACTGTGAAAACTTGCTGGAGGGCAGGGTCTTGTGACGCGCCGTTGGTTGACGACCCGCTGCTCGGCTTCGGCGTGATCCGGAAGTGAACAGTGCTGCTGATCTTTGTCGGGTTGGAGATCTTGAACCTCTCTGCGCTTCCTTTGGCGTTTACGGCTGCAATGATGGCCCCGAAGGAGAAGACCTTCTCCTTCTCGGCGAAAACGACACCCGGAGGGGTCGGAGCGACTGGATACGACTTTGCCGCGGCTCCCACAGCTAGTGTCGAGTCGAAATCTGTCGACCGAACCACGATCTGCTCCTCAAAGATGCTGTCGAAGTCGGCCGAGTTGATCCCAGGATAGCAACTCTCACCAATCAGCTCATACAGCAGCGTCTTGTCCGCATCCGCGTCATCCACGCGACGCCCGGAGATATCGATGCGGACGGTCTCGAAGTAGACGGCGCTCTCCTTCGGCTGGAACGTGACGTCCAGCGCCGTGGTCGCTCCGGGGTCGACGGCCCCGCAGTCGGGCACAACGGTGAACTGACCCACGGTCAGCGTACTCGGCCTCAAAGGCGTGTCGATGGTCAGCTCCTCCAGGCCTTCAGCCACGTTGGCAGTCACGCGAAACTTGAACGGGAAGTCTCCATCGTTGCGGATCTCCACGCGCCGGGACTTGACTTGGTCGTTGAACCGGTTCGGACCGAAATTGATGCCCCGGTTCGGCTGCAGCCGGAACTTGCTGAACACGGCGTGAGCACTAGTGTAGATGAAGAACTCGCGACAGGGCTCGCCCGAGATCATCTCGATAATGACACACTTGACGTCCTTACAGTCGTGGAGCACCACCTCGCGCTTGGACTGGAATGTGACGTTCACGGTCGACACCTGGTCCGGCTCCAACACCGCCTCGCTCGGTTCGATCGTGAAGTACTCCCTTGAGGCCGCCGTTCGACAGGAAATGACGTGCTTGATGTTGTACTTGCCTCGGTTGCGGATAGTGAACGAGCGCGTGTGCTTCTCTCCGACCCGCACGAGCCCAAAATCCAAGCGTCCGTCTCCAGTCCCGTCAGTCGTCTCCTCAAACGAGCACACATCGATCTTGTACGCCTCGCCACATACAACAAATGACGTACAACGACGCCGCTCGTCGACTGCGAGCGCAGTGTCGGCGTCCGAGTACTCGACCTGCAGCTCGAAGCGGTGGACTGCCTCGCTGACGGCATGAAACGCCACGAGGACCGGAATCTTCTGGAATGGCTTGACCACGCCTTCCGTGGGCGAGAAGCGGAAGTCCTCTGAGACTCCCTCCACTCGCAGCCTCCATGCGACGCTAATGGCTGACACATTCTCGAGGAAGAAGGTTTTGTCTTCTTGATGTTTCAGCAGCAGCCTCTCAAAGTCCAGGACGGGCAGCCTCGCCTCTGCGGTGTCCGACCGGCCAGTTGCTTGCTGGGCATCGCCGGCGGAGCTGTGGTCCTCCGCCTCGGAGGTGCTCGCGGCTGCTGGTTGCTCCCACGGACCTCGCAGCTCCAGCCGGGGCGTGCAGCCGAAGCACGTGAAAGGAAACACCACGGGCTCGGGGTTGTCCTTGACGCAGCACACGAGCGAGTTCTCGTGTAGACCGTCTGCCGTCGGGTTCGCCCACACCAACACCTCGCCCGTTTCGCCCTCGCCGACGCTAAGAGTCGACGGATACACCGCAAACCCGCTGCTCTCCGTGTCGCTCAAGCCAATGTCGAGATGGAGAGGGTATCGGCTGTTGTTCGACAGACGGAAGGTCTCGACGTTGGCCGGACTCGTCTTCTTCCACTCCACAAAGTCCTGCTCTGACTGCGGGGCTTGCAACGCTCGGTTCGCGACGATGAGCGGCCCGAACTCGAACTGGCCGAGCGACATGACGAACTTCTTGTGCACGAACGCCCCGTCCGGCCGGCTTTTGACCCGGCTCATGTACACGTTGCGCGGATCGCTGTTGACTGTCGGCACGGAGCACGTCCCGCGGCCGAAGAGCGTGAACTCGCGGCGGTTGCCTCCGGCGATCTCGAAGCCCAGGCTGCTGTCGAACACGCCAACCTCCGAGGACGTGAACTGCACCATGATGTCCACCTTGGAGTGCGGACCAATCACCCACCGGTAGGAAGGAGGCTCCGGCTCTGGGTGACGGCCGCCTTCCTCTTCCTCTGCTGCTCCGCTTTCACTCCCTGGGACTCTGTCGCTCGGTTTCCCCGCCGTCGAAGGACGCGAGTGCACAACAGGATTTGGCGTCTGAGGACGAGATCGATCTGGAACCAGAGCGTCTTGATCACTTCCATCGACGCCCTCCCTCAAAGTTGCTGGTGGGGGCGGAGACATGTTCACGATCGAGAAGCAGGATACCGGCCTGCGAGGGAATCGCTCGGGCGGGCGACGGATGACCTGGTAGGTCGCAGGCGCAGGGACGGCGAGGTTCTGAGACTCTACTTCTCGGACGCGCTTCTCGATCGCAGCGAACACGAGGCTGTGAATGAATAGCGGCTCCCCAGCTTCGCTGATTGCGACCTCCACCATCAACGGGTCCTTGAGTCCGAGACTACGACCGCGAGCATCCAGAGCCTCCTCGGCCCGGGTATCTTCGCACCCAGGCTCTTCCGGACAAGGGACCGGTCCTTTGCTCTCCTGATGCAGCGACGACCCCACAAGCTGGCAGCGCCGCTCTTCCAAAGACTGGGTGTACTCTGCAAAGTCTGGACGGCTTTGACTCCCGCACTTGAGGTGGAGAAGTGTGTCAAACTGTTCTGACACCGACCTGGGAGCAGGAGGTTCTTCGACTGAATCCGGTGGTGCTTCAATTTCGATGGAAGCCGGCGCATCGTTGGCGCTGTCATTCTCAGGCAAGGCCTCGCCAGCCAAATCCGGCTCGACCCCAGAGCCCGACGCGGTTGATTGCTCGCTGTTATTGCGCAGCAGTTGGTTGCTCTCAGTGCCAAAGCTTTCGTGAGACTGCGCCGACCGGAGACTTTCCTTCGAGCGAGTCTGCGGCGATTTCCGGCCATTCAGAGCAGTGGATCTCTTGTCGAGCGCCGCGGCTTGCGTCGCATCGTACGCGTCTTCGTTGAAGTTCAGCAGAATCACTCTCGTGGCAGCGAACGCCTCCGCACATGCGGCGAGAGCCGTCTCGAATTGCACGAAAACACTCTCCAAGCCATCAAGAACACTCCCACGCAGCATATCTGGCTGGCTGAGTCGCCATGAGACTACCGCCGACAGCAGCTCCGCGAGCGTTCGAGTGGTGGATGCCTCAGAGACCTCAGACTCTACGTCATTCTCTTGCGCAGGCTCGAGACCCTTTGGGAGGCTGCTGGCGGAGTTGCTCGCAACAGACAGTGCGGCTGTGCTCTGCTGCTGCTCCTGGTCCTGCTGCAGCGTCAATTCGTATCGGATGCCCAGCGACTTCTGGACGGCGACGCCGAGCTCCGACTCGCTTACACAGACAGCCCGGATCGCGTCGTCGATGGACCACACGCGAAGGTTCTCCTTCTCCGCCAGCAGAAGCGCTTGGGTCGTCTTTCCGCATTGCGGCGGTCCCAGCAAGACGTAGTCGGTGGCGGACGGAGTGCGGCAGATCTCAGGCAGTGAATTGCCAGGTGACTCTGACGTTGTAGCTGACGTGTCGTCAAGCTGGCTAGGATCAATCGAAGCTTCGAAAGGTGAGCCTCCTTCCCCATCCACCTCTCTCGGGCCCTTCCTCTCGCCCAAGGCCGTCTCCAGGCTTTCAATCGGCAGCAACCCATTCTCTCGGATGTACGCCTTCATCGGCCGACCAGGCGGACGAACCGGCAGCTGCAAGACACCTTCTGGGCTGTACGCATCGACAGATCGAAGCAACTCCTCGTCTTCTTTGTAGACGGAGTCAAAGTCCAGCGAGAACACCTCGACGGGATAGTCCGAGTCGTTGACGATAGCCACTGTTTGCTGGATCGGCGGGTCGCACGGAAGCAGCGGACCCAGGTCCACCAGTTGCGGCTGAAAGGCCAACCGGAGCTCGGAGCCTTCCCCGCGACACACGATGGACCGCGTCTTCGGGTTGGACGCGACCTTGATCGGCAGCTTGAGCATGAAGTGGCGGCCGTCGTCCGGAAGAAACTCGATGCGCACGTTGACTTTGTTCCCGGGCGTCAGCACGCCGGACTGCGGCGTGAATCGGAAGTTGGCCACGTCTCGCGCCGATCCCATGGGCTTCTTGAACGCCCACTCCGCTGTCACTGCGGACACATTCTGGAGCTGCGTGAAGATCGTGTGGCAGGTGCCTACGACCGTCTTGCCAAAGTCCAGGCTTTCGGCCGAGATGGAGATGTCCGGCACCGTGACGGTCGCGCGCATGGTCAGCAGGCATGGCGGGCCGTTCTTGACGGTCACAGGCAGCTGGACCTCGTAGAACCCCATCTCAATGTTCTTTCGGGCCTGGAACGTGACGGCAAACTCCACGGACTGCTTCTCCGGCAGGCGTACCACTCGCTCAGGCTCGACCTGAAACCCGCTCGAGCTTGCGAGGTTCTTGTCGAGCTGGAACGACACTGGGACCTGGCCGACGTTGGTGATGCTGAACCTCTTCACCTTGTGCGTTCCCATCACGATGTTGCCGAAGTCCAGCACGAACTGCGACAGCACGAATGCGAGCGCCTGGGGCTCACGTCTTCGAGAAGGTTTTACCCCTTTGTTCGCAGCTTCTGTGGAGGCTGTGGCGGGGCTCTTTGTAGTTCCTGGAGGAGAGGCGGGCTCAGCAGCCACGCTCACTGGCGGTAGAGCTTTGCGGGTGGCGGCCTCCGTCTTCCTCATCTCTTGAGCCACGAGGTACTCGGAGAAGAAGAGTCGACACGCCTCCGTCTCAATGTCCACCTCATCAATCGCAAGAGTCCCACCACCCTGACGTGCTGCAGCGCGGGAAGGACTCGCAGGAGGCGACCCAAACGATGACGCAGCCAGCTTGCCGGCCGAGGATGACGGCACCGACACCACCGAGCTGACCTTATCGACGGTTCGCACTCCGATCGACAATTTGGACTCCGCTCCGGCTAGCGGCAGGCCCTTCAGCGCCGCCGACTCGACGTCAGTCGGTTTGAGCGTCGACAGCTCAATGAGCTTGCGCGCGCGCTTCTTGAGCACGGCCCAGTTTGGAGCCGCGCTCTCGACGGTGCTGGACGGGTGCGGCTCTCGTGGCAGGTTGAACGTCACGGAGGAGAAGATGCCGACCCCGAACATCTTGAACTCGAACGGCTGGAAGTGCGCGATCTCCAGCACGAGCGTCTCCTCGAATGGCTCCGGGATGCCGGGCCGCAGGCGCACGATGACTCGCGCCTTCTCTCCTGGCGCGACACGGCCGCTGGTGGGCGTCACCTCCACCAGTCGACCGCGGGATATCCTCTCGGCAGTGATGGTGAACGCGAACGGCACCTTGCCGACGTTCAGGATGGAGAAGTCCCGGTCCTCTAGCTTGTTGAACAGTACCTGGCCGAAGTCCAGGGACTGCTTGTCCAGCTTGTACACGAGCGAGGACGCCTCGCCCAGCAGCGTGATCTCGTACTCCGGTCCGCCGTCCACCTCGCACGCGACGAGGCTCTTGAACTTGCGGTTCGCGTGGCCGTAGTAGATGAACTCGACCTTCTCGCTCTCGCTCGGCTTGAGCAACCCTCGGATGGGGAGGATGTCGAACACCTGATTGATCGGGATGGGCGGCTTCTTCCCCGCCTGCGCCTCCTTGTCGTCGTCGATGAAGACCCACCGGAAGCTCGTGTCAACTTTGGACACGTTGGTGATCATCATCGAGACGGCCTTCTGCGTGTCGTTGAGCGTGCAGCCAAAGTCCACCTTGGTCGTCTCGAACGACAGGTTGGGGAAGCTGATGTCGCCCACGAGCTCCACGCTGTCCTTCTGCGGGTGCTCCGTGAACACGATCAGCACCTTGCCGTTGATGACGCGGCACGTGTAGTCCTCCTTGTAGCCCGGGTAGAACTCGACGTTGAACTCCACCTGTTCGCGCGGCTGCAGGCTGGCTTCCCAGCAGTCCAACGAGAAGGGCGTCTGCGTGCGCAGCGTGAACGACAGCGGCAGCTCACACACGTTCGTCAGCATCAGGGGCTGCGATTGGCGCACGATCTCATTGCCCGGCCGGTGGATGTACTCGAACGTCAGCAGTGGACTCGACGCCTCGAGCCTCGGGTCAACGAAGATGCCGCAAATCTGAGTGGCGAACGCCACGCGACTGACCTTCTCCTTGCCCACTCTGGTTTCGCACACCAAGTCCTCCTGGATCAGCCCCGCCGCGGTAGACAGCCCCTTGAAGACGAACACACACGCGGTTCGAGGCTTGAGCTCGATCGTCCCCGGGAAGACGGAGAACACGGGCACTGCGCTTTCTCCGCTGGAGACGTCTTGGCCCCCGCCACCTGCTACACTGCGTCCATTCTTCCCGGCGTTGTTGTTGCCACGCGAAGCAGAAGACACACCCGATTTCCTGGACGCGTTCGCCTCGGCTGCTCCAGCTGACGCTCGGCTGGCTGCCACCACCGTCTTGTTGGTCCACGTGAGCACCTGGACGCGCTTGCCCTTGTTCTCCAACGTGCAGCTCCACTCACACATACGATGCGTCATCTGGTGCCCGAAGTCGATCACGCGCAGCTCGCTGGGCGACCACATGGTCGTCCCGGTGCCCTTGATGGAGAGCGGGACCACCAAATTCTCGCCCTCGTGGATCAGGATGTACAGCTGGTCCTTGACGAGCACGGTGTCGTCTAGGTTGGCCGTCACGGCCAGCTCGACGCTCTCGCCAGGCATGAGCACGCCCTCCTTCTTGTCCACCTGGAACTTGGACCGCGCGTTCTTGATGAACGTCTTGTACATGGCGGGGATGAGCGACGCGTTGGTCATCCGCAGCACACGCTCGTGGTCCACCAAACACGCGCAGTTCCCCCAGTGGATCTCTGGCTGATCGAGCTCCACCTTGGGGCCGCACCCAGTGGCAGTGAGGGTCACTGCCAGCGGCAGGTCAGTCGACCCGAGGACGTTGACGTTCATCGGCAAACGGATGTTGCCAATCTTCTCGCACGACAAGTGCAGCTCAACGTGGACCTTGTCGCCCGGAGGGACCACGCCATTGAACTCGCTCGCGTTGTAGCTCGCGATCGCGCGTGAGTGGTCGTCTTGCTCGCCGATCTCATAGCGGCCAAAGAGGTTCGCGGACCGGTTCTCGATCACCAGCAGCTGCTTGTGCGGGTAGCGCAGGAAGCACTGGCCGAAGTCCATGTCGGGCTGCTCGATCACCATCTCCGGCACGAGACTGTGCGCGCGCAGCGGGATGCTCAGCAGGTCCGTCCCGACGCCCGTGACACCCACAACCAGCTGGTACTCGTACAGCTTGACGTGCGAAGGCGTGAAGTTGATGCGGATCTCCTCCTCGCCGAAGGCGCTCAGCTTGCCCTGGCTCGGCACGAGCTCCATCTCTTTGTGCTTGTAGTTGGCCTCCTCCGGGATGCGCAGCGAGTACCTCATCGCGATCTTGGACGCGTTAATGAGCTTGAGCGTCCGCGTCTGCGCGAACGAGTACGACACCTGCCCGAAGTCCACCAGCTCCGTGTCGAAGTGGAACACCGGCGGGATCACGGTCGCTTTGAACCGCACGACCAGCTGGTCGCTCGACCCGTGAAGTGCGAAGCGGAGCGTCTGCGAGACCTCGCCCAGCCGCTGCGAGCAGAACGTCACCTCCACCTTGCGCATCTCGTTCACCTCGAGTGTCCCGTGCTCTGGCCCGACGTGCAGCGAGTACCCGGGCTCTGCTTGTATCGGCACGAGGCGGAAGCTGGCTGGGATCTCGCCCTTGTTCTGGATCGTGAAGTTGCGCGTGCGCTCGTCGCTGATGAACACATCACCGAAATCCAGCAGCTCGTTGTACACGACCTTGGCCTTGGGACCGATGCCCTGGCCGCGGATCTGCAACGGCAGGCGCCGCTCCTGGCCCGCCACCTCCAGGAACGCCGTGCTGGAGTACAGCATCTCGGTCTCCGGCGTGAAGCTGACGACCACGTCCACCTCCGAGTGAGCCCAGACGCGGCCCTTGAGCGGGGAGACGGCGAGGCAGTCGTCCACAAACTGCATCGTCTCCTCCATGGCTGCCTTGCGCAAGTGCTTGTACTTGGTCTCGAGGGTCTTCCGCGCGTCGAAGGGCGAGGGCGACAGCGCCACCGACTGCTCTCCGTCCAGCGCGTCCTGCTCTAGCTGCTCCAACTCGAGCGCCTCCATCCGCGCAAGCTGCTCCAGCAGTCGGTCGCGCTCCTGCTCGTCGCCCGCCGCGTCCGCGAACGATTTCCAGGAGAAGTCGAGTGTGAACTCGGACTCGTTGCAGATCTTGATCGTCCTGCGCGACGACAGCGAGAGGTACGTCGCGCTCGGCTCCACCAGCGGCTGGCTCAGATACACGTCGACGTTCTCGACGGCGCCGGAGAGGTCTACGACGGCGGTAGTGCCCGAGTCGTCGACGATCTCGAGCGTGCCCTGCGTCGCTAACAGGCTCGGCGGCGTCATTTTGAGCTCGAGTTGCACTGCCTGCCCCTGCTCGAGCTCGGCGCTGACGGGTGAGACGGTGAACACGTCGTCGTCGCTCGTGTTGAAGGAGAACTTGGCGCCGCGCGTGCCAACGTTGCGCACCGTTAGCACCTTGGCGGTCGTCAGGCGCACGGGACACAGCCCAAAGGAGAGGCTGTCGGGGATGTCGAGTGCTGCGTACCGGCCGCGCACGCGCACGGGCAACAGGAAGCGCTCGCGCTCGGTGCAGCACACGAGGTCGATAAAGTACTCGTCGACCTGCTGCGGCGAGAACTCGAGCGTGAAGGCCGTCTCCATGCCGGCCGCGACCTTGCCGTCCACGCGATCGAGCGGTCGGCCGCAGGGCGAGACCCGGAAGAAGGGCGACTGCACGGGCTCGATGCGCAGCCGCCGCGCCACGGCGTCGCAGTTGCGGAACGTGAGTTTGACGGCCACGGCTTGGAACGGCGCGTACTCGTCGATCCAGACCTCGGCCGGCACGGCCTCGAACAGCGGTCGGTGCAGTGGCACGGTGCTCGACACGCGCGCCGTGTGATCCGCCGCGTTGACCAGGTCGATGATCCGGCTGGTCGCCTGCCGGGCCGCGCGCGCCTTGGCGGCCGCGAACGCGTTCAGCACCTCGCTGGGCCGCTGCGCAGAGCACAAGCGGTCCGCCAGTCCGTCAGCCCGTCAGTCAGTCGTCAGCGGTTGGGGCTGAGCACCACGCACCATGCGCCGCGCCACACGGGTCTGCGCGCTGTCCATGGCGGCGGCGGAGCGCAGGGGCGGCTCCTCCGGCCGGTCGGGAGCGGTGTCCGCGCGGATTTAGATGTGGGCGGCGAACAGTCACGCGGCCTCGGCAGGTTGGCGGGCAGGCGGACACTGTCGGGCAGGCGCCTCTTGGCCGCCGCCACAGGGAAACGTCTCGCTCCTCGCTCGTCCGCGCGCTCGGTGAGACCGTCGACCGACCGCAGACTCGCGCTTCGTCGCTCGACCCGCTGGGATGCCGTCGTCCGCGGCTCCGCCGGCCAGGTGAGCCGCTTCGGACGCTTCGGACGCCTCGGCCACGACCGCCGACTGACTGACGGGGTGCGACGGCAGCACGCGCAGCGGCTCGCTCGCCTCGGGTGCATCCAGGAGTAGGTCGCGGCCAGGCCCTCCGGAACTCAAGTCCTCTGGCAGGTGGCTGACGCCCTCCCGCGCCGTGCGCCGTGTCCGCAGACAGCAAGGCGCCGCGGCCCAGCGCCGCCACCGACGGCGACGAGGTGGGCGGGCGCTCCTCTTTCCTCTCGCCACTACAAGTAGTCTGGCGGACTGCGCGACGGTCTCACCTTGCTCATGTGCCTGCCTGCTCACACGTCGCAGACCGCGTCGGTGGCGTCCTCCGCGCGCTTCGCGGCCTCCGCCGGCAGCCGCTCGAGCGGCTCGACGCGCGACCCGTCCGTCGCCACCTCCTGTACGCTGCCTGGGCCCTCGGGGTCGCTGCAAACTCATGCACTCACATACTCACACACTCACGCACTCACGCACTCATGAACTCGCGCCGCGCGGCAGGCGTGTCGCTGCGGGAGCTGGAGGCGCGCAAGGCCGAGATCGAGCGCGAGCTGGCGCGCGTGCAGCAGGAGCTCGCGCAGAGAGAGCGACTCCCCATGGCGGTCGCGACGGCGCCCGGCGCCAAGAAGCACGGCGCCTCCAAGGCGTAGCGCAGCGGCATCATCGGCGTCGACACCGACTAACGTGAACATTCACGTCAGCCCCACTGTACCCCTTTTGTACCTCATGTGTTCCCCTTCTGTACCCCAAGTGTTCCCCAAGTGTACCCACGCCAAGCGACGCCAATCCAATCCTCTGGTGACACCACAATCGGCGAAGAAGCGCGGCGAGCATCTCACTCTGCGATCGCCTCCGACGGCGCGAGACGGCGGCCCCAAGCAGCCAGCAGCAGCAGCCAGCAGGAGGAGGGAGAGGAGGTAGAGAAGCGACGCCCCGGGACGCCCGCAAGGATGCAGGCGCGGCTCAAACAGACGCTCAAGGCGTGCGGCCGCACGGCGGCCGTGTTCCACGCGTCCGTGTTCGCGGCGACGCTCTCGGGCTCGTACGCGGCGCTGCGCTACGGCGTGGACCTGGACCTCGTGCTGGCGCGCGTGCCCTTCGTGGACGCGTCCAAATTCGACCCGGATGCCGGCACGCTCGCGCTCGCCTACGTGTCCACGCTCGCCACGGGTGCGTCCTCGGTCTCGGCTGTCACCGGCTAATTTTCGGCTCTAACTGACCGCATTGACTGCTGCACAGGCCCCGCGCGAGGCGCCCTGACGCTCGCGGTCTCGCCCGTGCTCGCGCGCCTGCTCGCGCGCGCCAGGAGAGTGCCCAAGTGAGCTGCCAGCCGCCCCAGGCCGCCGGAGAACGAGGACCAGCTCCCGCGCTAATACACACACGCGCGGGAACTCTCGACCGCTTGGCGCTCTGTTGAACACCACACGCCCTGCCATTCCCACGCCATGGGAGTCGCCACTTTGGCCCCGCCCGTCCTGCCTATTGACACGGAGCAACAGACTCGAGGCCCATCGAGCGTCTCAGCACCCACCAAACCCGATGGCGACGCTGCATTCTCCACTGGCGTCGCAGCACTTCCTCTCAGTCCAAACAATCCACTCACCCAACACTCTGCGTGGTGACAGACATCGCCCACGCGTTCATCCCATTGCATTGACGAGCCGACCGCAGCTGGCGCACGTCGGCGCCTCGCAGACGCAGCGGAGACACTGGCTGTGGGTCCTCTCGCGCGCCATGAGCGCCTCGAGGGCCGAGATGGCCTCGCTGAGTCGGATCCGGCGCGAGAATTGGCAGTCGCACATGTGGACGATGAGCTCCCAGGCCTCGTCCGGCACGCTCGCGTCTGCCGGCCGCGGCGTCAACTCGCCGCGCGTGATCATCCGGCTTGCGGCTTGCTCGTCGACATCCGAGTAGGGAGCGGCGCCCGCCAGCGCCTCGTACAGGCACATGCCGAGCGCGTAGACGTCCGACTCGAAGCGCGGCTTGGGGTTGTGCGCGTCGAAGCACTCTGGCGCCTGCGGCTTGACGCTCAGCGAGCTCTGGCGTACAAAGGCGAACGCGAAGTCCGAGACGACGCCCACCCCCTGCGCCGTCACGAGCAGGTTGCTGCACTTGAGGTTCCCGTGGACGCGCTTGTGCTTGTGCAGGTAGGCGAGGCCGCGCGCACCATTCAGGAAGAGCTCCCAGACGCGGTGGCGGCGCGTCGACAGGTAGTCGCGGAAGTTGCCGAGCTCGGCTCACCCCGAGACGAACAGCAGCGGGTAGCCGGCGTTGTTGGCGCCGTAGAGCGGCAGGATGTGCGGG
The DNA here is from genome assembly GCA_023338175.1 of Phytopythium delawarense. Taxonomy (NCBI): domain Eukaryota; phylum Oomycota; class Peronosporomycetes; order Pythiales; family Pythiaceae; genus Phytopythium; species Phytopythium delawarense. The sequence continues at coordinate 23,741 of JAADYF010000023.1, forward strand.
TCGCGCAGCTCGAACCACATCTTGACCTCCTTGTTGAACATATCGAGCGTCTTGGCGTTGTCGGGCGACGCCAAGACCGCCTTGACGGTCACCTTGGCACCAGAGTAGATGGTCCCGTGGTACATCTCGCGCAGGTCGTTGACCGCGAACGGGTTGCTGTCGTCGAAGCAAATCTCCGAGCGCGAGAGGTACCAGCCGACGACATGCGGCACCTGGACGTCTAGCGCCTTGCTGACGCTTGAGCAGGTCCAGCAGCGCCTGGTGGTCCTGGATCGAGTACGCGGCCTCGTTGGTCTTGAGCTCCTTCTTGAGCTCGATGATGTCGACCAGCGCCACGCCCTCGGCCTTGAGCCGGGCCGCGAGCTCGTCCGGCACGGCCGTGACGAGGCTCTGCAGCGCGTTGACACTGCTGGCGATGGCCTGATTGGTCTGCTCGCTCAGGTGCCGGTTGCGCTGGAGCGTGCTCATGACCAGCGTGTGGCGGCTGGCCTTCTCGGCCATGTCGTCGAGCGCCACGAGCGTCTTGACCGTGTCGAGCTGCGCGTAGAAGCTCTGCACGCGGCGCTTCACCTTCCAGTGCGATGCCGCGCGGCTCATGAAGTTGCGACCCACGTGGCGCTTCAGGAACCCGCGGATGTCGACCAGCAACTGGTGGTACTGTTGCAGCGCCGCCTTGACCTCGATCGCGTCGCTCGCGGCCAGCTGCTTGAGTCGCGGCTCGACGGCCGTCACACTCTCGATGAGCTCCAAACACATCTCCTTGCTCCCGTACATCTCGGAGGCGAGCGCCACAAGTGCCACGACCAGCGAGCCCGAGCCAGCGAGGAGGTACGCGTCGGCGGCCATCCCCACTCCGCTAGCGATCGCCGACTGCATGGTGGTGCCGCCGAATCGATTGTGAGGGCGTGGCTCGGCAGACCCTTGTGACTCCAGGAGACCCATGGATCCAGTCGTGGCAGATCTGCACCCATGAAGGGTCCGCTTGGTGGCGGAAGAATGCTGCTCCAAAGGCCGTCTTTCAATGAAGAAGCCGTTGCTACCACGGGCTTCTGTGATCGGCAACAAACCCCGAGGCGGCTCGTTTGCGGTGGGCACAGGCGTGAAGCAAGCAGCCCACCGGACGCCTCCCCTGGTCTCTTCCGACTGCTTCCTGTGGTTCGGTCAGCGATCTCACCACAAGTGAACTCGCGGGCACAGGCAAAGGCAGCTCCTATAGCTATCGAGTCACGGGAACGAGGAGATGGCAGCTCCTGCGCCGGCCAGTCGCTGGCGCCGCGCCTGGACGTGGCTTGCGGGCTGTTGGCTGCGTCTCTCATGCACAGAAGAACATGCAAGCCCTGCTGCCCGAAACAGTGGCGAGGAGAACACCCCATACGAGGGCTTTTCGGTCGAGGAACTCTTCTGGCAGGCTGCTCAAAAGGGATACGAAGACATTGTGACGCAGATCATAACGAGCGAGATGGCCTCTGACGTCGACTGCGCCAACGAGAACGGGTGGACAGCCCTGCTGTACGCGGCATCCAACGACCACACCGGCATCGTCAGGCTTCTCATCGACCACGGCGCGTCGTTGGAGGCCCGCAACTACCAAAGCATGCAAGCACTGCATCTCGCGGCGGCCCAAGGCTTCTTGGACATGGTCAAGGTGCTGGTCGAGGCTGGCGCCGATACCAACAGCGTCGGACTGAACGGGTTGACGCCGGTCCTCGCTGCGAGCATGAACGGACACTCGGCAGCCGTCATGTCCCTTATCGAGTGGCTGGTGGCCAAGAACGAGCCTGAAAAAGCTCGCGAGCTGCTCGAGACGCCCAGAAACGGAGGGTGGACGCTTTTGAACTTGGCGGCGGACAACGGGTCCCTCAACATGGTGGTCTTCCTCGCAGAGCATGGCGCGTCGTTGAGCACCAAGAACGACAATGGCTCGTCTCCACTGCACAGCGCCGTAGCAAACGATCATAGGGATGTTGTGAGGTACTTGCTCTCTCTCGGAGCCGCCGTCGACACACATAACACAATTGGGGTGACACCGCTCGGGACGGCCGCCAAGTCGGGGCTCTCAGAGATCGCGGAGTTGCTGCTGGACGCAGGCGCAGACTTGCATGTGATCAATCACAACGGGTGCACACCTCTGCTCACTGCGGTGACCCACGGGCACGAAGAGACCGTCAAGCTGCTCTTAGAGCGCGGTGCCGACTTGGAAGGCCGTACCAATGAAGGCTGGACGCCACTGCTGGTTGCTGCGGAGAGAGGGAATTCGGCTCTGATCGAGTTCCTTGTTAGCCGAGGAGCGAGAATCGATTCGGAGGCCCACGACGGCGCAACTGCACTTTCGGTCGCGACGCAGCAGAAGCAGGTCGAGACGTGCCGCATCTTGATTGATCTGTTTGCCAGCTGGGGCAAGCTGGATGTCGTGAATGTGCCAGACATCGATGGGCGGACGGCGCTGCACTACGCGGCCTCAACAGGAAGTTTGGAGTTGGTGGAGTTGCTAGTTCAGCACGGCGCTGCCGTCAACGCTACGGACTACCACGGCGACACGCCGACGAACTTGGCCGTCATGGAGGGCCACGTTGGTATCTTCGACTACTTGACCAAGCACGGCGCGGCTCCATTCAACGGCTCGAACGGAATCTGGACGCTCGCGGCTCTACAAGAGCTGCATCTACGGTTGTTTGACGACGATCGGCGCGCCACCAGCGATCCGAAGTGGTTCATTGACCCGTCGTCAATCCAATTCGAGAGCTCCGAGCAGCCCGAGAGCACCACCGCCGAGGCCCTCGTCGGCAGCTGGCTCGGCGCACCCGTCATCGTTCTGGAAACGTGGTTTGTGAGGCTGCCGACCGTCATTTACAACTTGTCGCCCAAGGCGACCGAGCTCAGTGTGTTGCTCCGCGCGTCCTTCGCCAAAGAAGTCGCGCGGTGGTTCCCTCTGAACCACCTGCACGTGCTTAAGCTGTACGGCGCGTGCCACCGCACGCAGCTGCTGCTCGTGGTCGAGCGAGTCATCAGCGGGAAAATGCGCGCGTATCTTCAAACGCACCCGGAGAAAACATTGTGGTGACGGAGGACGGGTCGGCCAAGCTTGGCGGGTTCGGGGCCGGCTCCATCTATTCCAGCAAAGAGCAGGACACCACGGCGTGGGAACCAGAAGAGTCCCTCGCCGGAATGAAGTGCACAACCGAGGGAGACGTGTACTCGCTCGGGATGTGCGTCATCGAAGCCGTGACAGGAGAAGCCCCGTACGCACAGGAGCAGCGCGAGCAACAGGATATCCGCTCTCTCATCATGAGCGGGGTGTTCACCGAACGAAGCCCCAAGTTCGGTGACCGCGAGTGGCACCTGGTTACTCGAATGAGCTGCTTTAGCATTCGGCAGCGACTGAGCATCGATAATGTCGTGCGTGAGCTCGAAGAGCTGGCCGCTGACGAGGCTCGTTCACTGTCGCCCGAGCTGTTCCGAGGCGCACTGCAGTATCAAAATTCGCCGAGTGGAAACGAAGCGGACGTCAAAGAGCAGCTAGCACTGGGAGTGTCCTTGACCGAGAGACACAACCTGCTAGGTGGGCTGGAACTGGAACTGGAGCGCCAAGCGCTTGCTCGGCTCAGTGATCTCTGGCGAAAGGTTGGACTTGCGGTTGGAGGTGTCCCGGAAAGCAATATGCAGCGTTTCCTCAACATCGTGACAGGGCTCCTCAACCACGTCAAGCGGTTCAACTCGAACACCAGCGCAGTCTCCAGGCGCTACTCTGAACGACAGCGGGCTGGCGCCATGTTTTCGCTCCACAACGAGATCGACCGGCTCGCACAGCTGCTCGGTGTTGACGACGCCAACTCGACGGTGATCCACGAGTGGCGGCAGAACTGGTACAGCACTCGCGTAGCTCGCTTGAAGAGGTTTGAAGCTACGCTGACGGATACGGAGCTCGAGAAGCTAGAGCAATGCCAAGACCACGTCGAAGTGCTCACGTGCCTCTACTTCGAGCTCACGCGCCACCGCATGAGCTACACATCCATCCAGCCGCGCGTCTTCCACGCCGCGTGTGAACGCATCAAGCGCCAGCCGGACGTGAAAGTCGAGGACTGGTTCCTGCCGCCGTACGAGGTCGACATCGACCACTTGGACGCCTTCAACAGCGGCGGGTGCGGGTCGGTCCACCACAGCAAGTGAATGAACTCGCGCGTGGTCGTCAAGAAGGTGTTCGCGCAGGACCCCGAAGCGTTCGAGCGCGAGGTCGGGATCTGGTTCCAGCTCTTCCACCCGTTCGTGATCCAGCTCTTTGGTGCGTGCCACCTCGATGGTCAGCAGTTCTTCGTGTGCGAGTTCGCAGTCAACGGCCAGCTGGATCAGCACCTGCGCCGCCGCGACATAAGCCGACGCCGTGTAGTCTGGCAGCGACTGCACGAGGCTGCGGTGGCGCTCCAGTACTTTCACCACAAGGGTGTGCTCCACCGCGACCGCAAGTGCAACAACTTTTTGGTCGGCAGCAACGGCAAGACCAAGCTCGCCGACTTTGGCTTGAGCTCGGTCATCAGCGAGGGCGGAGATACGGCGCACGCGAGTGGCGCAGTCCGATGGAAAGCGCCTGAGGTTCTTCGAGGCGAAGCGGCGTCGTGTGCTTCGGACGTGTACTCCCTGGCCATGTGCGTCCTGGAGGCCGTGACTGGCGAGTATCCGTGGGGGAGCGCGGCCAGTAACGTTCAGGTGCGGCATTTTGTGCTCGAAGGAGAGGCTTTCATCCGACCGGCGGGCTTCAGTGACACGCAGTGGGAGCTAGTAGAGGGCATGACGAGCGTCGATCCGACGGAGCGCCTCTCGCTGGAGCAAGTGGTCGAGACGATGCGAGAGTTCGCCGAGCGCGAAGCATTCGCAGCCGCAAACGAGCCCGACGTGCACGAACCAGATGAAGTCGAGTCGGTCACAGTCCAGGCCGATGCCAGCACAGTCAGCTGCATGTCGGCTCTCTCGGCGGCGTCGCCGCATACCCCTAGCTGCGCTGACAGCACGTCCGACAACCGGTTCGCGCCGTCGTACTAGCTGGCAGCTGAGACGACAGCTCTGCACGCGGTGGGCACCAACCACGCCCTCGCTAGCCTTACCGCAGCATTAGATAGCTTCATGGCAAATTTGCTTCCTCGTTGCCGCTGGATCGCATGCGTCCCAGACTCTGAGCAGAACGCAGTCGGCCGAGGCCGAGCAGTCGGTGGCACCAACTCGCCCCCCATCTCCGCTCGCGCAGCACGCGGATATCGTTCAGGAACGCTACGGCCTCCTTGGAGAAGGTCGGGAGGCCCACCTGTCGGCCCCCCTCGAGGATCACTCGCCTTTTTGTCTGGGCAGGAATGCCCTGCAGAACGCCGCGGAGTCGACCGCCGCCACTCGGTGCACCGGCGGGATCGCCTCTTCCTGAAGCAGCTTCATCTCATCGCGCGTCAGCAGGGGCCCACGAGCGTTGGATCGACGTCGCTCACACTCGCACCTGAGCTCCACCAACCGTCTCCGCGCGTGAGCAACTGGTGCAGGGCGATGCACTCGGAGGTGTCGAGCACCGTAATGGCCAGGCTCGCAGAGCACACTTCTAGCACCGCCTACTGATACCGAGTAACAGAGACCAATATGCATATCTAGCGTCTCACTATGTATCAGTACGCGTGGTCGAATTCTAAATCAGTACAGCATAATCATTTACGTTCTTTTCGTAAAATAATTGCAAAAAAGTACATGTGTAGGTTTGCCTTTATTATTCAGCAACCATTTGACTTGAAAGCGGCAAAAAATGAGCTCGATGTGTAAAAAACGCAAAAATAAATATTTACTTTGGCCGTCTCGAATGTCATGGATTACTGATATTAGTTGATGGCGCTTGGCCAGACTTGGTTCCCGGTTAGTTATGTGTACCAGCGGCCAATCCCTTCACCCACCACCACCATCAGAGACCTCGGAGAGATGGCGACGGCCATGCGCTCGCCGCTGCGGCGCCTGCTGAGCTCGGCGGTCGGCGCGTCGGCCGGACAACGCGCGCCGGTCCGCCCCGGCGTCGTGAGTCCCCCGCTGCCGGTGCCGGCGTCGATCCCTCGCCCGCACTACGCGGCCAAGGGCGGCATGTCGCCTCTGCACCGCTTCATCCCCATCCTGGACGCGGCGGAGCAGCACAAGCTGCGCGCGGCCTGCGCGCTGGCCAGGGACGTGCTCGATTTCGCGCGACCGCTGGCGCAGCCCGGGCGGACGACGGACGAGATCGACCGCCGTGTGCACGAAGAGATCGTGCGGCGCGGCGCGTACCCGTCGCCGCTTAACTACGGACGCTTCCCCAAGGCGCTCTGCTCGTCCGTGAACGAGGTGGTGGTGCACGGCATCCCGGACAGCCGCCGGCTCGAGGACGGCGACATCGTCAACATCGACGTCTCGGTCTTCCTCGACGGCTTCCACGGCGACACGTCCCAAACCTTCCTCGTGGGCGACGTGGACGCCGCTGGCATCCGGCTCGTGGACGCCACCAACCGCGCGCTCATGGGCGCCATCGAGCAGTGCTGCCGCCCGCGCAGCCGCTTCGCGTCCATCGGCGCCTTCGTGCACGACCTGGCGGACCGCGAGGGCCTGGGCGTGATCGAGGAGTACGCCGGCCACGGCATCGGCCGCGAGTTCCACGCCATGCCCTTCATCCTGCACCACCGCAACAGCGAGCCGGGAACCATGCTGCCCGGCATGGCCTTCACCGTCGAGCCCGCCATCTGCGAGGGCAGCCCAGAGGTAGGGCACCAGAGTGAGTGGCTGATTGGGGACGTGGGCAGCGGACTAATGGGACTGCTGCGACCAGATCGTTCACTGGGACGACGGCTGGACGGTGGCGACGGCGGACGGTGGACGGTGCGCGCAGGCGGAGCACACGGTGCTCATCACGGAGGACGGCGCGGAGATCTTGACGTGAGACGTGAGAGACTGGCAGGGATAGACTCGACGACGTGTGTTCATGCGCGCGGGTCGGGCTTTACCAAGTGCTTGAGTACAGATTCGCGCTAACAGAACATCCACGCAGCTAATGAATCGAGGGAGCAGCTCTACGCCCGCTTTGGTCCAGGCTTCAGGAAGACCGGGATCTGCAGCTTGGTGTCCATCGGCGCCAGTTCAGGCAGCGGGAACCCGCCGGTCGCCACCTCTGCGCCGTGTGCGGACGAGCTGGCGGCGATGCTGAGCCACGCGAGGCTGTAGTACGCGTGCATGACGTCCGGCATCGTGTCGGGGAACTTGCAGAAGCCGCCGAACGGGAACTGGCACGAGAAGATGAACTGCTCGCAGCTCGGGACGTCCACGAGCGCGTGCTTGCCGAGCAGGTCGAGCGTAGCGCCGTCCCAGAAGGCGTAGCACGAGTCCGGGTCCTTGTTGCAGCGGCCCTGGAAACCACCCTGCTGGCGGAACACGAGCCACCGCACCAGCTCGCTCTGGTCGACCTCGAGCTGCATCATGCGGCCGGCGAGCACGAGCGACGCGACTGCGCAGTACGCGGCCCCGCCGTGCGACTCGGCACCCGGCGCGATGCCGATGCCGCCGTCGTACCGCTGGCACCAGTCGTCAGCGTGAGCCCGAGCGCGGAGATTTGCGGACGAGAGGAGGGGCAATGCACGTACCAGGCACGCGTTGACGTAGCGCACGACGGCGGGCACGTCCACGCCGGACCAGTCGTCCAGCATGTAGGAGATGGCGCACGCGCAGTAGACGAAGCGCATGTCCTCCTCCGACCCGAAGGGCACGGACGCGAAGCTGCAGGCAGGTAGGCAGTCAGCGTTAAGTCGGTGGTTAGCTCGGCTCGCGTCGTCGGCCTCAATGCGGACCAACGCACCAGCCCGTGCGCTTGTCCTGCAGGTGGCGCAGCGCGCCGACGATCGCGGGCTTGTCGAGGCGGCTCAGGTCGTCGCCTAGCGTCTTGAGCATGCAGATGGCCGCGTACGTGGACGCGATGTTGCTCGTGTCGTACACCTCGCTCTGGTACTCGCCCTGCTCGCACGGCGGACACGGCTCGGCGTTAGGCCAGCGGCTAGCGGCTCTGCAGCTGGGCAGAGGCGGCGCGGACCGGCGGGCAGCCGAAGGCGTTGCCCATGAACGTCCCACCGCGGAAGCCGCAGTCCGCTGCGTTCATGCCTGCCGGCGGGATGGCGCACCGCGTGAGCCTCGTCCCTCCCTCTCCACGTCCGTTCGCCGCCACGCACCTCGGTCGCGCGCGTCCGGGTGCACCTGCAGCGCGTAGATCCAGTCGACGAGCTGTCGGTGGTCCACGCGGTCCAGCTCGCCCAGCAGCGCCAGCCCGTGCACGCAGAAGAAGGCCTGCCGCTCGGCGTCAGTCCGCGGTCACGGCCGCATATCGAGCCCCCACAGCGAGCCACGAAGCGGCACGACCCCCGAGACGAGCAGGAGACGCACCAGCACCACGCGCTGCGAGTCCTGCGCCGCGTACGGTGCCGGCAGCGCGCGCAGGTTGGCCAGGAAGTAGCGCGCGTGCAGCTCGCGGTCGAAGCGCGTCGCCATGGTCACTCAAGATCGCGATTGTCGGTCACCACCAAGTCGATACAACATCGCAAGTCAACGGAATGGAATTTATTTTAATTGCAAATATGTTCCAGAAAAGCAGGTGCGTGGCCGCGGCGCCGGCGGTCGCAGGCGCCTTGCTCCGCCTCAGGACGGCTCACTCGATTTGGAACACGGCGGTCGTGGGCTGGTCGCTGAAGCTCTCCTCGTCCGTGTCGTCCGGCCGCGTGACGCGGTACTCGAACTTGACGTTCATGAGGCGCTGGTTGTCGGCGCGGCGCAGCACGGTGACCGAGCCGTGCACCACGTCGCCGTCGCAGACCTGCGTGGGCGGGTAGAGTGGGAAGACCTGCTGGCCCCAGTGCGTCGGCTGCACGAACGGCGACGTGGTGAGCGTCACCTCGCGCTGCGCCGGGTTCTCCACGCAGCCCTTGAAGTCGACGTCGAACCAGCCGGCGAAGCCGCCGAAGCGCGCCATGGTCGAGACAGTCAGCGAAAAGTCGGCGTGCACCGCTTTGATGTCCTCCAGCGTGCACGTCTTGAGGTCCCAGGCCGCGATCTCGGTCTCGTCGCCGATCAGGTCGCTGGGTGACAGCTCGGCCCAGGACGACGTGTGCAGCGAGTACTGCTCCTGCTCGCGGCGGAAGGCGCCGCCCAGCACGCTCATGTCGACGCCCCAGGTCGTCTTGGTGTTGTCCACGAACGCGCGCCAGCTGTCCATGGCGGCCGAGAACTCGCTGAAGCGCTTGTTGCTGTCGTCCTCGTTGCACATAGGCGCGATCGACATGGACGCGTGCGACGGGAACATGGCGCCGTCCGCCTTGAGCCACCGGTCGCGCGCCACGAGCACCGAGTCGAACATGGACTCGCGCAGCAAAAAGTAGCCCATCCACTCGGACACGATCACGTCCACCTTCTCGGGCAGCTCGACGTCCTCCATCTTGGACTGGATGACCGTCACGACGTGGTCCTGGTGGTTGGCCTTGACCACCTTGCGCGCCTGCACGGCCATGTCGGTCGCCTCGACGGCGTACACCTTGCGCGCGCCGGCCTGCGCGGCCCAGATGGCCAGGATGCCGCTGCCCGTGCCCACGTCCAGCACCACCTTGTCCTTGAAGTGGTTCGGGTTCTCCATGATGGCGTCGCGGTAGCTCTGCATGCGCAGGTCGTCGTTCAGCATCTGCTTCTGGTGGTAGATGTACGCGTACGTGCAGAAGTAATTGGCGAAGTCCGAGCTGGCCTCCCACTCCTTCTTGCGCTCCGGCGCGATGTCCTGCGGCCCGCTCATGGTCTCTACTGGCGCGGGGTCCTTGCCGGGAAGCAGGCGGTCGGTCGGTCGGTCGGTCTGCTGGGCAGGCGGGGGCGGCGGTCTCGGGGCGGGAGGAAGGCCGGGAATGGCGCCAATGCCGCCGCTGGTGGCGCGAAACAGCGAGGAACAACATCGGTGGAAGCGCGAGCTTTTCGTAAAAAAAGGCTTGGGTGGTGGCGGTATCAGACGCGTAATTACACCTCTGATACAGACAGGATGGGACGCAGATCTGATTATGATCGCTTTGACCCAGTCGACTTCTGATCTGCATCGGCCAATATGGCGGACGAGGTGATGCCGAGCGAGGCGGCCTCGCGCGAGATGCGGCGCGCGCTGCAGCGGCTGTGCGCGGGCTACAGCGAGGCGGCGGACGAGGCGGGCGAGCTGGCGCGGCCCGTGGACGAGCGCATGGGGCTGGCGCTGTTCAAGATCGACGAGGCCTGCGCCGCGGCCGACGGGATGCGCACGGACGCGGCGCGCGCGCAGGCGCTCGTGCTGGACGCGCTCGTGGCCAACTGCGCCGAGCTCGAGGACGTCTTCCTGCGCATCAACCTGATCGAGGTGCGCTCGGCGACAGCCGAGACTCGCGGGGGATGGTCGACCGACTGACGAGCGCGTGCTGGTGACCGCCCGACTGGCCGTGCAGCGCTTCGTGACGCGCATGCTCGAGGCCACGCGCGCGCTGGAGAAGCGCGCGGAGGCCGTGGCGCGCGCCGCCGATCCCGTCTTCCACGCCGACAGCGTGGCCAACATGTTCAAGCGCTCGTTCTCGCTCAAGGTGCGTCTCGACGGCGGGTTATTCGTCGCCCCGAGGCCGTCGCTCACGCTCGCCGCGCGTTTGTCTCCCGCCCCAGCTGCCGCAGCGCGGCGCGCAGGACACCGCCGTCAAGTGGGAGCCCGTGGACTTGGATTTCAGCGCGACCGACCTCCTGCGCCGCCTCGAACTCAGCGACGCGCGCGAGCTCGGCGTGTCCATAACATCGGTCGCGTCAGTCGCTCCCGTCGCTCCGCCTGGAGACGCGGGCTCAGACTCGGACGCATAGGTTGGATCAGTAGCATAAGCCGCGTCGCGGATGGATGGCGGTGTGAACGCGCTGGACACGGAAAATAAGCCGTTGAGGTGCTGTGCGCGGGCGAAGGCGGCACAATATGAACTCGCTGTTCGCTTGGCGTTGCTTGCTGCCTTGGCGGCAAGAGCGCTCTCCGCTTCCGCGCACCCCGTGCTCCCGACGGCATGCGAAAGTGAATCAAATATACCCCCTAGATACCCCCATGCGGCCATGGATGCCTTCAAATATCTTGTAGACATTGACTCACCCAGCGGGAGCAGCGGAGTCGTGCGTATTTCTAGCGACTCTGTCTGGGTCGGTGTCGCTCGTGCCTTGCGCGTCGACGGATGCATCGAGTGGTCCAGTGAAAGTGTCTGGCAGTGCTGGCGGTGTCGACGGCGGAAGCGCGGTGCTGTTCGCTCGGGCGGTTCTGAGCCCATGGCTGTCGGTGCTGGTCCTGTCGGCGGCAATGTGAACGCCGCCGCCGGTGAGAGCGCATTAGCCAGCGGCGCGTTGGTGCATGTGTCGATCGGCGAAGGGTCTGCGCTGAGCGGAAGCGTGATGATGTCAGGCACTGGCGGCGTGAGTTCTGGCGACGTGCAGTTGTCGGTCGGTTCGGCGCTCAGCGGCTCTGTTGGCAGTATAACGCTTGCCGTGGACTTGTCAGTACACAGCAGCGGCGGCGTGGCTGAGCCTCGTGGATCGAGCGCGGACGGCGCCGGCGGCGATGTGACGTTTGATTGTGGCTCAAGCTTGACAAGTACGGCGACGGCGGGCACGATCGCTGGTGGCGTCCACCTCGTGGGCGGGACTTCCGCCAGCAGTCATGCAGGTGGAGAAATCTAGATATTGGCCTGGGCTGAAAGTCAGCAAAGTGAAAGAACGCCGGCGTTGAGCGGCGCTAGCAGTCATTTGAGCGGCGACGCATCATTCGTCATCGGCCATCGAGTCGCACTTAGCGGCCACCTTATCACGCGAGGCGGCCTCTTCTTGGTCTTGGCGGTGGAGGGTCGTGCAGAGTTGTAGGTTCGTTGAAAGGAGTGGTCGCGAGCTGGGGGTGGCGGTGCAGTTGGTGGGCTTGAGGGAACGTTGGATTGCTTCGGGGACGGCTCGAGCCCACTTTGGGGATCTTCGGCCGAGTGCTGCCTGCAACATCATCGACAGCATCGAGCATTAGTCGCAACCTGAGTTGTACTCACTATCGGGAGTAACCACAGACCATGCCCAGCTGCGGGAGCAATCACGTCCTTGGTCGGAGAGTGCCTCCCGGGTAGAGCTTGGCAGTGCATGCGGAGGTCACCACTTGTCTCTCGTAGTAAGGGTAGGCTTGTCGCTGTGAGCTGGGGTCGGGCTGACTTCGTGCTGGCCTGGGCTGTCTGGAACGCGAACGCTTCAACTCGTCTGGGATCGCTTGGGTCTGGAGGTGCTCCTGGGCGCTGTTCGAAATGGTATTGGATGATGCCGATACTTCTGCTTCTTGGATGTCACTGCGTGTGTCTGGGAGCCTCGGCACTATCCCTATAGCTGCTAGTCAGCCTATGAGGGCCTTCGGCTCTTTTGCTCAAACTACTCACTTCCTAACTAGCCGCTGCCTCACGACGGGTTGCTCTCGGACGTCGTCGCCTCGATCCGAGATCTGGTGGCCGGCCTGCTCGAGCTGCTCGCGGATGTCGTCGCCTCGATCCGCAAGCCGGTCGGCCTTCTCTTGACTGTTCCCGTCTTGGTCGCCAAGTCCTTGGACTGCTTGTTCCTTGGATCTCCCTCGCAGCGTCGCTGTACGGCTCGAGTGGCGCTGGGCTCTTTTCCTCTACCTATCCTAGCTACATCCTCGCGAGCGAGTGGCACTAGGCTCTTTTCCTCTTGCTACGTGCTCGAGCCGTGCTGCGCGCTGCTGGTTGCCGCCTGGGCGGTGAACGACAAGCCCTGACGTGCTTCGAGCCACTCCTGGGCGTCCTCGAGCTCCCGGAGGAGCCCGAGTCGTCTAAAGGGCCACACCTCAGCTGGATTTCTCCCCGCGCCTGCCTCTTTCGAAGCGCGCGGGGCCGAGCGTGAGGGTGCCGGACGTTGAGCTTCCTCGGCCGACATGTTTCTCCCACCTTGATCCCCTTGGGGAACGCGCAGCGGGTGTCTGGGCGTCGAGGTCGTCGTGTGGGCTTCGAGAGGGAGTCAGGCGCCTGCACCGTGTTTCGAACCACTCCTGGACACCACCAAGCCCCCGGAGGAGCAAGGGACATCTACAGGGCCGCGCCTCAGCTGGATTTCCCCCGCTTCTGCCTCCATAGGATGCCTCCCGTGGAGCGAGCGGGGCCGAGCATGAGGGCGCCGGGCGAGCCTCAGCGGCCGGCATGGTACCCCCGCTTTGTGCCCCCGTGGGGAGCGCGCAGGGGGCCGACCGTCGAGGGGCAGCAGGCGTCTGTGCGAGGCTGGGAAGTCTGAGAGTGAGGCCTGTCTGGAAGAAAAGAGGGGAAAGTACGCCGGGCGATTTGGATTTTCAAAGGCGGCAGCCGCCGAGGTGTTTCCTGCTGGAGAAAGGTGTGGCATCCTTTCTTGTCCTGGGAGAGCTCGCTCAGGCTCGGGCGGCAGCTGAGGTTGCTAGCAAGGATCATTGCATCGTCGTTGTCAGCGTGGCATGGCGGGTTTTGTTTCGTGAACAGCGATGGACTGGTATCAATGGATGCCTGCTTGACCCGCTTGAAGATGTCTTCAACTTGGTCATGGGTCGGTCCTGAAGCAAGTGGCAAACCGACTTGCTCGAGTGGTCATGGAGATGGCGTCGGTGGTCCTCTTGAAGCATCAGGTGCTAGAGGTGGAGTCCCACACGATGATCAAACGCCCAAAGCCACATGGACAGCGCGTATCCGGGTATAAGGCGATGGAGCTTGGGGAGGAGGCGTTAGCTTGGGGAGCTCGTTCGCTTCGTACACGAGCAGCGTCAAGGCTAGCTCTTGGCCCAAGGGGTCCGAGAGCTCGACCATTGCGTCTCGCACGACGTTGGTGCGCACGCACGTCTTGCACTCTCGCAGTCTGTCGGCCTGGTTGAGAGCAAAGTGGAGCTCGCTGGCGACTTCTGCCGCGACTCGGGCCCTCACAAGGACAGGATCGCAGCCACATGGGCGATGCGATGCAGCGAGTCAGTCTCGGATCGCCAAGAACTCGACGACATGTGTGCTTTGGTGTGGTACACACAGTCAATTACGCAGAGACACAAACACCGTCACCAAGATGGAGCTGGCCGAGGCGGACGTGCGGTGGCGGGGCGGCGCGCCGCTGCTGCGGGCGGGCAACGCGTCGCTGGCGGCGGGCGGCGCGTTCCTGCGGCGCGAGGCGGCGAGCGAGCGGCTGGCGGTGCTGACGCTCGCGGGCACTCGCGGCGGTCGGCGGCAGCGGCTGTTGCTGGCGGCCGAGCTGCTGGGCCTGGGGGTCGACGTAGACGCGGCGGACGCGGACGCCGACGTCGTGGCGGTCGCGAGCGTGGCGCTGACCGAGGAAGACGTGACGCTCGTGCTGCTGGACGCGGTCGCGGACCCGCGGGCTGTCGGCGTCGGCGCCGGCGCTGGCGACGGGTCAAGCGCCGCGCTGGCCGCCACCGTGTGCGCGCTCTCGTCGCTCGTGCTGCTCTGCGAGGACGGCTCCAGCGCTGGCGCTGGCGGAGGCGGCGTGCTGGGTCTGTCGCTATCGCTGGTGGCGCTGGAGCCGGCGGCGGCGCCTGCGGGCCCCTTCCCGGCGGCCTGGCCGCCCTTCCGCGCGCTCACGGCCGAGCTGCTCGCCGACTGGTCGCCCGCCGAGGTGCTCGAGCTGCTGCCGCGCGCGCTCACGCTGGACCTGTCGCCCGACGAGTCCCTGGCCGCGCCTTCGCCGCTTCCGCCGCCGTCGTCGGCGCTGGACGACCTGCTGGCGCTGCGCGGGGCCGCCACGGCGAGCGCGGGCGTCGTGACCCGGCGGCGGCTGCTGAAGACGGGCTTGCTGCCGTTCGCGCGGCCGCTGGCGCCCGTCAAGCGCTTCCTCGGGTCCGAAGTGACGGGTGAGACGCTACACGGCCTGCTGAGCGCGGTCGCGCGGCTGGCGGCGGCGCGCGACCCATTTGCCGAGCCCGAGGACGCGCCGCTGGACCTGGGCGGCGCTTGGGACGAGCTGGTCGAGGCCCGCTGCCGCGCTGCCGCCGAGGACGCGCTGGCCACGTACGTCGACTGCCTGCAGCCGGCCGCGCGCGAGTTGCCGCCCGCTGAGCTGGACGCCTTCGCCAAGCTGCATGCCGACATCTCGCGGCTCAGCCTGGACGTCTTCCACGCGGCGGCGGCGGCCTTCCCCGCGGCGAGCGAGCGCCGTCGTGCCGTGCGCCGCCAGCTCAAGGCCGACATGGGCGCGCGCTACGAGCAGGAGCTGGCGGTGCTGCGCGCCACCTCGCGTGCCTTCTGCGAGGCGCTCCGGGCCGAGCTGTGGGGCCAGCTGCGCGTCCAGGCTGAGGCCGACCCGGCGGACGCCATGCTGCGGGCCGTGCGCGAGTTCGACGCGCAGTACGCGGCGCGCGCGCGTGGCCCCGAGCGGGAGCAGGTGCTGCGCGACTTCTACCGGCAGGACGCGGTCGATGCCTTCGAGCAGCTGCAGCGCGCGGGGGCGGCGCGCGCGAGCGAGGAGCAGCTGCGGGAGCTGCGCGAGCGCCTGGAGCGGGACGTGGAGGCCCGCAAACAGGCGCTGGCGGACCGGTTCGCGGCGCAGGAGGCGCAGCTGCGCGCGGGGCTGGCGCGGGAGCGGGAGACCATGCTCAAGATGCAGTCGGCCAAGCAGTCGCGCGCCAAGATGGACGAACGGGGGGCGGCGCGCGCTCGGGACGCGGTCGCCGCGCTCGAGCGCAGCAAGAGCGAGCTGGAGGCCCGCGTGGCGGCCTTGGAGCAGGCGCGGGAGGACGCGCAGCTGCAGCGCGCGCGGATGGAGCGGCAGGTGGGCGAGCTGGAGGTCGCGGCGCGGCGGGAGATGGCCAGCCGCGCCGAGCTGGTGGACACGCTGGCGGCGACCATCAAGGCGGCCGAGGAGAAGGAGCGCGCGCTGCAGGAGCAGGTGGCGGCGCTGTCGGCCGAACTGGGCGAGAAGACGTTCCGCGTGGAGGGCGAGCTGCAGGAGCTGGCGCGGCAGCTGCGCAAGACGGGCGAGGAGCGGGACGAGCTGCAGAGGCGGCTGGGCGACGTCTTCCTGCGCGTGACAGCGCTGCCGCCGGCCATCCAGCAGCACGTCTTCTGCGCGGCCGAGGGGGAGGGCGAGCGCGTCCAGTTCGCCGACGCGCTGGCCAGCTTCATGAGCGAGTGACGCGCGTCGTGTTACGCTCCAACCGCGCTAATGACACGCCGACCGACCGATCTAGAGAGACTCACCTGACGTTCTTCTGCGTGCAGCGCCGCAGCACGGGGTCCAGCGCGTCCGGCGGCAGCGTCTCGCGCATCTTGTCCAGGATGCGCACCAGCACGAGCGCGTCCAACGCCGCGTAGCGCATCTGCGCCGGCGTCAGCGGCCGCCTGGTCCAGTCCGACATGCGCAGGCGCTTGTCCAGCGGCTTGCCCAGGTACAGGTCGGCGACGTTGGTCAGCGCCACCGACGTGGACGCCCCCGCCGCGCCGCGCTTCTTCTTCTTGCCGCGCCGCGCCGCGGGCTTGGCGTCCTCGCCGGTTGTTGCCGGCGTCTGCTGCTCCCTTGCAGCTGCGGCAGCGGCCGGTGCGTCGCTCGCAGGCGCGTCGCTCGCGGCGTCTCGGTTGCCGGCCACGCCGTCCCTAGCGGGCAACCCCTGCGCGAGCAGCTTGCGCGCGACGGCCTGGATGTCGAGCAAGCGGGCGATGGTGACCGCCTCGCCGTGGCCGTCCGGGAAGAGCAGCGAGCGCATGGCGCCCAGGTCGCCGCGCGTGTCGAAGCCCAACACGAGGACGTCCTCGGACGCCAGCACGGGCTGCAGCATGGCGCCGTGCGGGCCCAGGCGCAGCAGGTCCACCACGAAGGCCTTCTCGCGCGACGCCAGCTGCAGCACGGCGCAGTACGAGTGCGTGCGGCCGGTCGCAGCGTCCGCGTGCACGGTCTTCCACTCCGAGTCGAAGCCCACGACGCTCTGTCCGCGCAGGTGCGCCACGCACTCGCGCAGCAGCTCGGGCGAGTCGACAAAGTGCAGGTTGGCGTCGCCGATCATGACGTCCAGCGACAGGTATGCCGTCGCGGCGGCGTCTGCGTCCGCATCGCCGTCGCGGGCGCCGTCCAGCTGGAAGGACAGCGCGGCCTGGCCCGACACGTCCACCTGCGGGAACTGCTCCGCGAGGCCCGCGCGGAAGACGAACTGGCGCGTGGCCGCGTCCGCCGGGCCGCGCCTGCGCACCAGCATCTGGCACGCGTACTTCTTGAGGGCGTCCTCGTGCTCGACGAACGCCAGCGCGTCGTCGAACTGGCCCGAGTGCAGCATGAAGCGCAGCGCACCGTACTGCTTGCTGCGGGAGCAAGAGAGAGAGAGAGAGCGGTCGTGAGTCCCTTGACGGCCGGAGGACGCGACGGACCGCGCGACGGACCGCGCGACGCACCGCTTGAGGTACTCTGGGAACTCGCTCGGGTCGAGCTTGAGCTGCGCGATGCGCTTCTTGACGATCTTGTCGCTAGTGTTGCAGGCCACGAGCCGCTGCACGTACAGCACGCGGTCCTCGCGGCTGGCGCCCTTGATGAACAGGTCGGCGGCGCGCACATCCTTCTGCACCAGCGCGTGCTGCACCACGGCGGCCGCGGGCACGGCGCGCTTGAGCCGCAGCCCGTCCAGCAGTTGCACGGCCGCGAAGGCGTCGCGCGGCAGCAGTTCGGAGCTCACGAACGCCACCACGCGCTCGCCATCGACGCGGAAGGCGCGCGCGAACGCCGCGGCCTGCGGGGCCCGGCAGGCGGTGACCACGCGCGGCAGCAGCGCCGCGGCCAGCGCCTGGTCGGCAGGCGTCAGCTGCGCCTGCAGCGCGGGCGTCACACACTGCGTCACGGGCTCCAGCAGCAGCGGCAGGCGCGTCTGCGGTCCGGCGGCGGAGGCGGGGGTTAGCGGCGGTGACATGACGAGGCGTGGCATAATGAGAGGCGCACCGAGCTGGCGGGCGAGGCGGCCAGCAGGTCGAGGCAGCGCAGCAGCAGCGAGGCTGCCGAGGGCAGCGCCGCGCAGGCCAGCGCCACCTCGGCGCGCAGTTGCTCCGAGTCGGCGGCGCGCAGGAAGGCCGCGGCCTCGGGCACCCGGCCGGCGCGCAGCAGCAGCGTCAGCTCCGCCTCGGCCGGCACCGGCATCGGCACGATCGGGACCTCCATGACCGGAAGTGCCAGGCCTGGCGCGTCGTCCGGGTGCGGCGTGGGCGGCAGCGGCGGAGGCAGCGGCGGAGGCGGCGCGGCGGCGTCCATTACGGCGGTGGTGGGTTGAGGTGTCCCCGATCTTTTGTGACGATGGCCGATCGCACGGGGAGAACTGTTGGGGCTGTCACATATTATACTAAGTACCGTTGATACAGCATAAGTTGATAGGATACCGGTGTGAAACCGGTATCCTTCGAGTCAAATTGGCAAACAAATTCGGTATTTTATCGCGTCCTCATCGCGAGCCTTGGCCAACACTCGATCAGCATGGGCCGCAGTCCTCCGCACCGCCGCTCTCGCTCTCGGTCGGCGTCTCCGCGCGCGCGCCGCAGCCGCTGGCAGTCGCCGAGGAGGGAGCGAGCGCGACGGCCCCGTTCCCGTTCCCGTTCCCGTTCCCGGTCTCGCCCCCGCTCCAGGTCGGCGTCGCCGGCGCGCAGGAGACGCGATCGTCGCGATGCCGAGCCGGACACTCGCCGCGGTGCCCCATCGCCACCACCGCCGCGGGCGCAGGGAGAGAGGAAGAAGCCGCGCGACTTTACGCACCTGATCAAGCGAGTTCGCGCTGCCGTCTAGCCTTGGTCCGCACCGGACCGCCCGACTGACCGACCGTGTGCTGGCGCGGCAGGTGGGGTAAGCAGGAGGAGGAGGCGGCGGCGGACGACGGCGAGCAGGAGCCCGAGCAGCCCGTGGAGAAGCCCAACTTCGGGCTGAGCGGCGCGCTGGCCAAGGACCAGGCGACGGGCAACGTGCAGAACGGCGTGGTGCTCAAGTGGTCGGAGCCGCCGGAGGCGCGGCGGCCCACCAAGCGCTACCGCCTCTACGTGTTCAAGAAGGACGCGCTGATCGGTGGGTGTCTGCGTCCCTCGCGACGTGATTGACTGGCGGTGACGGTGTGAGAGTCTGACGGTGTCTGCGACTGCGACGGACCGGGCAGAGACCCTGCACGTGCACCGCAAGAGCGCATTCCTGGTGGGCCGCGACAAGGCGGTGGCGGACATCCTGACGGAGCACGAGTCGTGCTCCAAGCAGCATGCGGTGCTGCAGTACCGGTTGTTCCAGCGCGAGTCGGCGGACGGGCTGGACGTGCTGCAGGAGGTGCGTCCGTACGTGATGGATCTGAACAGCACCAACGGCACGCGGCTGAACGGCCGGCGCATCGACAGCGCGCGCTACGTCGAGCTGCGCGTCAAGGACGTGCTCCAGTTCGGCGACAGCACGCGCGAGTACGTGCTGATGGACGCGTCCTGAGCTCGTCGGCGTGTGATCCGACCACTACATGGACAGCAGACAAGAGAGCACTACTTCATGATCGAAATCCGACAAGAGACAATGGAATGGGTTGATGCTCAAGGGCGAGAGACACTCGTGTATTCGAGAAGAAGACGCTAGCGACGCCCGAGGCGCGAGTAGAGAACAGAGGAGGTGTCAGCCGCGAGTCTCGTCGAGGCGCTCTCCGACCGCAGGACCGACTTAAATTAGGAGCTGCTCGATCTGCTCGCGCATGCTCTGGATCTGCGAGCCCAGCTGCGACGCGTCGTTGGACGTGATGGACGCGGCGATGACCGGGCGCGAGACGCCGCAGGCGCGGCCCAGCGCGACCTTGGACGGCACGAAGACGTACGGCACGTTCTTGTCCTCGCACAGTAGCGGCAGGTGCAGCAGGATCTCGAGCGGCTCCGTGTCGGCGGCCATGACGATGAACTCGGAGATGCCGCGGTTCAGCGTCTTGGTGGCCTCGTTCGCCCCCTTCTTGATCTGCTTGTAGTTGGTCGCCTGCTGCACCAGGTCTAGGATGCTCACGGTCAGCTTGGCGTCCGCCAGCGGGTAGGCCTTCGGGTTCACGGCGGCGTCAGCCATCTCTTCAGTCTTGGGAGGGAGTTGGGGGGGAGGCTCACGACCGATGGATCACTGCACTCGACTTCCAGTTGGGAAATGGGCTGGTCAAGACGACCCAAGCGTCGCGGGTCCATTCGCCGTCGGCGGTTGGTTGGCGCGGCGCTGGCGGCGCCAACCAGTGGTTCCCGACCGGTACGATACCGGTTGAGAACGGTATACTACCGGCCGGATACCAGTTGGGTTCAGTAGAGGTAAATACAGCCGGCGCCGCGTATTTACGCGCCTTCACGCCCCTCTTTGCGCAACTTCTAAACGACATCTGACCGATTTGGGCGGTCGAGTTGCCGAATCAAAGCCCCCGCGGCCATCGTGGGGTCGAGGAGGACCACCAGCAGCTCCGTCGTCCCGATGTCCCGATGGGATGCCGTCGCCATCGCCATCGCTGATCCGTAGTATCCGATCGGCTGGCTGGCCAGAGAAGCGGCAGGCGTAGCGACTCGCGACTCGCGACGACGGACGCCATGGAGCGACGCGTGCTCATGCAGCTGGCCTTCGTGGCGGCCTCGCTGACCACCATCAGCGCCTTGGTGCTCTTCGGTGCCTACCGCAAGCGCCGCCTGAGCGACGCCGAGCACCGCGCGCTGAACGACGCGCGCCGCGCCAGCGCCGACGCCAAGGACGCGGCCGGCCCGGCGCACGCGGTGGCCCCGCACGGCGCGCCCAAGCCGCCCAAGGCCGAGCCGGCGCCCGTGCCGGCGGCGCAGAAGAAGCCCGAGCCCGAGCCGGCGGCGACGCCGCCGCCCGTCAACGTCGGGCAGGAGGAGGCGACGCTCGCGACCAAGAAGTACAAGGCCGGCGCGTACGAGGAGGCGGTGGAGCTGTACTCGCTGGCCATCGCCAAGTGCGAGCAGGCCGAGCCGCTGGACGTGCGCAATGTCAAGGTCATGTACTCGAACCGCGCGGCGGCGTACGAGAAGCTGGCGCGCCACCAGAGCGTCATCGGCGACTGCTCCAAGGCGCTCAAGCTGGACAACCGGCACCCCAAGTCGTACCTGCGCCGCGCCAAGGCCAAGGCGGCCGTGGGCGACCTGGAGGGGTCGCTGGTGGACTACGTGTGCCTGCTGGTCATCTCGGAGGAGAAGCAGGAGCAGGTGGACGAGCAGCTGGCGGTTGAGATCAGTCGCATTCACTCGGCCATCACGGAGAAGGAGATCGAGGACACGCAGCAGAACAAGCAGAACCCCAAGCGGTACCTGCCGGACCAGTTCTTCGTGACGTCCTAC
Source organism: Phytopythium delawarense (assembly GCA_023338175.1). Classification (NCBI taxonomy): domain Eukaryota; phylum Oomycota; class Peronosporomycetes; order Pythiales; family Pythiaceae; genus Phytopythium; species Phytopythium delawarense. The sequence goes on from JAADYF010000023.1 coordinate 45,079, forward strand.
TACTCGTCGTTCCACCCGAGCGACGACGAGAACGACCTCGTGGCCGCCAAGTCGTCGGACGAGTACGCCAGCGAGCTGGCCGCGCTCGGCAAGGGCAAGAACACGCGCGAGAAGCGCGGCGAGCTCATGACGCTGCGCGCGCTGGCGCTCAAGCAGGAGAAGCAGTACGACGCGGCCGCCAAGGAGTTCGACGCGGCCTGCAAGGTCGTCAACTCGGAGGACGCGGCGTTCTACACGGCGCAGATCGAGAACGGCACGTACCACCACCTGCGCGGCGAGTTCGAGCTGGCCAAGCAGTGCTTCGAGGCGGCGCTGGAGAAGAAGCCGCAGTCCATCTTCGCCAAGATCCGCATGGGCGGGCTGTGCTTCGACCAGAAGGACCTGCCCAAGGCGCTCGAGTGGTTCGACATGGCGCTCGTGGAGAAGCCCGAGTGCTCGACGGCCTACTTCCACCGCGGCCAGCTGCACTCGATCGACCTGTCGGGCAGCGGGCAGGACGCGTCAACGTCGCTGGCGTTCAAGGACCTGGAGAAGTGCATCAGCATCTCGCCGGACTTTTCGATGGCGTACATCCAGCTGGGCGTGACCCACGCGCGCCACGGCAACTTCGACGGCGCGGTCGAGTACCTGCGCACGGCGGCGCGCATCACGCCGGACGTGCCGGAGATCTACAACTACCTGGGCGAGACGTACATGCAGATGCTACAGGTGCCCGGCAGCCAGGTGGCGCTGCAGACGGTGGAGGAGGCGTTCGAGAAGGCCATCGCGCTGGACCCGTCGTACCCGATGGCGTACATCAACCAGGGCAACCTGCTGGTGCAGAAGGGGCCCGAGTTCGGCCACCAGGCGCTGGCGCTGTTCGAGAAGGCCGTCGAGATGTGCCCACGCTCCAAGTTCGCCTACTGCCACCTGGCGCAGGTGTACCTGGCCATGCAGGAATACGCGCGCGCCATCGAGCAGATCGACCGCGCCGTGGCCTTCGCCTTCAGCAAGGACGAGCTCACTGAGCTGTTCGCCATCCGCGTCACGGCCGAGACCCACCAGAAGGCCCAGGTGCTGCTGAACTAGGTGAGCACTCACCCTCCAACACGAACGAGTCTTTTTGGTCGCCCTTCTCCACTTGTGCGTCCTGGTCGTGACACTCAGCCAGCACCTTCAGAGCGCAGTGAAGCAGCAGTAGCAGAAGTATCGGACAGCAAGCAGCATTTGGAAGCGAGGACGCACATGGATCGATCAACAAGGCTCGGATGCAGGCAGTCATGCGTCATGGAGCAGGCTGGGTCGGCAGCAGCCAGCTCTTCGGATGAGGTCGAGCTGGGCGGTGACAGAAGAGCAAGCTCAGAGGTGGTGCAGTGCTGGCGGGCAGTGGTCCTAGCGTCTCTACGACCTACGGGGCAGTGTCATTTGCAACTCCGTGGGCATTTTGCCTGGCGCTGAACCATGTGATTGGCGTCACCAGTCTTGGGCGGTTGGCTGAACACGCGCGTTTTTGGGGTCGCCTGCGTGTCATCGTAACCCGATCGAGTTGCACAGGTCGTGGCTCTGGCCGCCCAACTAACGTACCGAAACCTATCAAAACGACTGCCAGTCAAACATGCAGTCAGATGGGATATCAAATATGAAGGTGTCGCCGCCCTGTTCGTCGTAGACGCGGCGCCACCACGCCCAGTCGCGGATCTCCCCCCAAGCAGCCGCGCCGCATCACTTCTACTCGAGGCTCCAGGTGCGTCCCCTCCATCATCTCCTCCCCCTCTCCATGCGGCTTCTACTCCGTCGGCCCAGCCATCTGACCGTACCCCCGGGTTACGCCGCAGGCCGCCTCCCCCTCCATCCACTCTCCACTCCACCATGACGCTCTCGGTGGCGACGGCGCGCGCGCAGCTGGAGCGCCACGTGCCCTCCGCCGGCGCCAAGGTGGGCACGGTGGCCATCTGCGGCGGCGGCAACGGCGCGCACGTGGCGGCGGCGTACCTGGCACACAAGGGCGTGCGCGTGCACGTGCTGACGCGCCACCCGGAGCGCTGGGGCGACGCCGTCGAGGTGACCACGGCCGGCAGCAGCTGGGAGGACCGCGGCGCGTTCGTGGGCCGCCTGGCGCTCGTGTCCAAGCACGCCAAGCACGCCATCCCCGAGGCCGACGTGGTCATCGTGGCCGCGCCCGCCAACGCGCACCCGGACATCCTGGCGGCCGTCGCGCCGCACCTCAAGCGCGGCGCCAAGCTCGGCGCGCTCTTCGCGCAGGGCGGCTTCGACTGGGCCGCCAAGAAGGCGCTGGGTGAAGACGGGCTCGCCGACCTCGACCTGCTCTTCGGGCTGCAGAACATCCCGTGGATCTGCAAGGCGTACGAGTACGGGTGAGTGTCGTGTCTCCATGTGGTGTGTGAGTGAAGGAGAGAGAGAGACTGACGGCCGGCCGCCCGCAGGCACAAGGCGCGCATCATTGGGCCCAAGAAGTGCCTGTACGTGGCGTGCTACCCGGTGGAGCGCCGCGAGGAGGCCGCGACGCTCATGGAGACGCTGTTCGACATCCCGTGCCGCACGGTGGCCAACTTCCTCAACCTGACGCTCACGCCGTCCAACCAGATCATCCACCCGGCGCGCTACTTCGCCATCTTCCGCGACTGGGACGGCCAGCGCACGTACTCGCGCCAGGAGCTCGAGGCGCGCGAGGGCCTCACCCTCTGTGCGTGCGCCGCTCGATGCCGCTGGCTGGTGGTGACCGACTGACTGTGCTGCTTTCGCTCCGTAGATGCCGACTTTGACGAGTTCTCGGCCGAGCAGCTGGCCATCCTGGACAACGAGCTGCAGCAGATCAAGCACGCGCTGCTGCAGCGCTTCCCGGCGCTCGACCTTTCGGACGTGCTGCCCATGGGCGAGCGCGTCATCAAGCACTACGGCGAGGACGTGAGCGACCGCTCGTCGCTTCGCCAGATCTTCCGCTCCAACCTGGGCTACGCGGGCTGCGCCACGCCGCTGGACGAGGTCTCGCCCGGCGCCTTCCGCCCGGCACTGCAGTCGCGCCTGTTCTGGGAGGACGTGCCCTACGGGCTCTGCATCCTCAAGAACATGGCCGAGATGCTGGGCAACCTGCCCACGCCGCGCATCGACTTCATGATCCGCTGGCACCAGCAGCACATGGGCGTCGAGTTCCTCACGCCCGAGGGACAGCTCAACGCGCGCGAGCTGTGGCGCACTGGAGCACCCAACAAGTACGGCATCCACGGGCTTGACGACCTCGTCGCCACCTCGCTGCCCATCGAGATGCGCGGCTACCGCCACCCGCGCTCGCGCATGTGAGTGTCTGGGTGTCCGAGGAGGCGTCGGGCCTCGGACAGACGGGTGCGAGTCGATGGCGGTGGCCTCCGCTCCCATCGCGCACAAGGCCGGCAGCGTGAAGGTGCCCAACAGCTAGAGAGAGAGGTGAAAGCGCTTTGAACACGGCCTCCGATGCATGAACGCCTGGCATTTCCCTGTTGATGGACGCCTGAAGCACCTGCCAGGCGGCTAGCAGCTGCGCTGGTAGGCGGGTACGTACTGCTGGATGAGGACGTGCGCGTCGGGCGGGCCGTAGGCCTCGAGCGTCTCGAGCGCGTCCGCCACCAGCGCGCGTGTGCGCTCGTCGCCGGTGCCCAGGTGCGCGTCCTGGAGGATGTTGCAGAGCGGCAGCAGCGCGCGGTAGTAGTCGCTCAGCGCGGCGCCGACGCCGTCGCACACGGCCAGCTGCTGCAGCACGAGCAGCGCGCGGTGGACGACCGCGGCCTCGCGCGTGCCCAGCGCGGCCTTGAGCTGCGCCATGACGGGCGGCAGCGCCGGCTTGACCGGCTTGGTCTCGGCCAGCGCGCGCTCCAGCAGGGCCATGCTCGCGTCGAACGCGAACGACGGGTACGGCTCGGTCGCGTCCTGCAGACCGCCTAGGCAGAGCGGCAGCCAGTGCGCCAGGTCGTCGCTCGGGTCGGCGCCGCCGGTCTTCCAGGCCACTCGCCGCGAGCCGTCGAAGCGCGGCGCCGAGATGCACAGCGGCAGCTCGTCGCGGTCCAGGAACTGCCGGAACTCGCTCACCTTGGACGAGCTGCCGCACGACGTCTTCTTGCGGCCGGATGAGGTCGTGGGCCGGCTGCTACCGCTGGAGGCGGGGGCGGCGCTGCTGTCGGATGAGTCGAGCGACAGCACCTGGCTGTCGGCCGAGCGCTGCGAGTAGTACGACGTCGCCATGGGGACCGTGGAGTGTCTTGTGGTGAACGATCTCGGACCTTGATCCGTCGGTCGCCCTTGGACGACTGATCGGATCTAGCTCGCTGGCGCCTCTTGCTTCGGCGCCTGCTGCGACTGAAATAGACTCGGGAGGCTGCGGAAGGCCGCTTGCCTCAGCGCGTCGACCTGCCGCCGCACCTGCTGCTCCGACGAGCAGTTGACCTGTGACGACGGCTGCAAGTGAGCCCAACCGACCAGCCAGACGACCGGCACCAACAGCAACAGCAACAACAACGCACCGTCGGGATGATCTCACGCGGGTTGAGTGTGCGCACGCAGTCCGCGAGCTCCACGAAGCTCGAGTGCTCGCTGTACGGCACGCCGTAGACGCGGATGCGGCCGCTCGGGTCGCTCTTGGTCGTCGACATGCCGCTGCCGCCGCCGAACGTCCAGCCCGTGGGGCGGAAGGCCACGATGCGGTGGAAGCGCAGGCGGTGCTTGTCCAGCAGCGCCGTCAGGTGCTCCATCTGCAGGTGCTGCATTGGCACAACGTGCAGACTGGGCAAGCCCGTTAGTTTGAGCGCCTCCCTCCAGTTGTCGGGTCATCAGAAGACGCACTTGGTGGCGCCGGCCTCGGTCGTCAGGAGCCGCAGCTGGCGCTCAGGCCACCCGAAGGTCGAGATGACGCCCATCTTGGCCTTGGACACGCACACCTTGCGCTGGAACTTAGCCGCCACCTCCATGAACAGCCGCTCCTTGCCCAGCGAGTACGACCCGAACAGGAACAGCGTCTTGCGGTCCGGCTCGGGCGGCTGGCCCCCGTTCTGCCGCTGCAGATGCCGATCCATGAGCGACAGCGCGTGGTTGATCACCGCCTGCTGCGTCGGGAACGTGTACTTGGGGTCAGCGTACGTCGTGTCCAGGTACACGCCGTCGAGCCGAGCGGCGGGAGCGGCGCCGTCCGCGGACAACGAGGCGAACGGCCGCAGCGGCGGGTACGCGAGCATGGAGCGATTGAAGCGGAAGTCGCCCGTGTGCAGGTAGACGCGGCCGTTCTTGAGGCGGAAGAGCAGGATGGCCGCGCCGGGGCAGTGATTGGCATCCATGAAGGTCACCTCGACTCCCGCCACTACCACCGACCGGTCCATCGGCACCGGGTGCACGAACTTGCTGGCGACGCCGAGCTCCTGCACCACGAGCCTCCCTGTCACCTCGTTGCAGTAGATGACCCCGCAGTCGAAGCCCTGCTCGTCGTGCAGTCGGTCAGTAATCGCGTTAGAAGGATCACAGCTGCCTCGCATGAGCAGAAAGAGAGAGAGCCTACCTTGGTGATCCCGCCGTAGTGGTCGGAGTGGAAGTGCGTCAGGAAGTAGATGCTGCTCAGCTCCTTGCTCGCGAATGGGAACCCGTCGACGATGAACGGAGGTGACGTGCCCTTGATGCGCTTGAACTCAGGGCACCTGGGCGTCCGTCGCCGCCCCGGCCCGCTACTCCCGCCGCGGCTGAAGCTGCCACCGCCGCCGCCGCCGCCGCCTCGCCAGCCACCCTGGCCGCCGCGCTGCCGCTTCGCCGCGCCGATCACGGCCACCGTCCGCGAGCTCTTCATCATCACGTCGAACGCGCTGGACCCACTGGACCCACCTCCTCTCAACGGCATGGAGGTCGGCGCCGACGACGCGCGCGCCATCATGAATTCGAACGCGTTCCGCCCGGCAGTCGCCACGGTCGAGTCCGTCGCCTCGAACTCAACTCCCACGCCCGCGAACGACTGCAGCTCGTCGTCAGCGGGCAGGTCGATGGGCGTCTGCTCCGCCTGGGCAGATGCCAAGTCGCCCGGCCGCACGCCGAGGCGCTGGCCGCACTGCTTGATGTGCCGGATGCGGAAGTCCAGACTCCTGGACGACAGATCCTGCCCGCAGATCCTGCAGTGGTAGCCGTCTCCGCCTTCTTCTCCGGCTGTGACACTGCTAGCAGCACTGCTAGCAACACCGCTAGGGCCCTGACTACCTACAGCGTCGCCTGTCGACGAGGCGGAAGAAGAGGCGGGCGGAGGCGAGGGACTCGGCGCCTGGTCGCCGGCCATGCGGTCGAGGCACAGGTTGACGTGCGCCGCGCGCCGCTGCTCGTTGTAGTCGGTCAGATCGCGACCGCAGGCGGGGCAGTCGAAGCGCTCGCGCAGCGTGGCCGCGTCCAGGCACGCGTTCATGTGCACGGCGCGCTCCAAGACGCCCCAGGCCGTCACGTCCAGCGCGCACACGGCGCAGACGGCGGCATCCGCTCGGGGAGCCTGCGGCCGAGCCTGCCAGTGAGCCTGCGACTGCTCAGTGAGCGTCTGCGATTGCGACGGAGCCGCCACCTGCGTCGGCGCGAGCTCAAAGTCGTCGTCCTCGTCCTCCATCGCGGCGGTGGCGATCTCGGCCGTCCAATGTTGCACTTGGCGCCAATTTTGTGAGCGTCGAGCGCCGAGATTTGGCCAATCACATGCGGCCTTGAAGTATATCTGTCCAGATGTGTAATTTTTCGTTCTGGAGGATCTCAATCAAATAAAACGCAATAAACAGCAAGGCATAAAACGCAATATCTCCACGCTCACTCGCTTCCACATTCGCTTCCTCGCCTCCAGGCCGCCGCCGAGTAGCCTCGAGGCCGCTCGCCTGCCGCCTGCCTCCCGCCCCCGCCCGCCGGCCATGACGAAGCACCTGCTGGTGCTGTCCACGGGGCAGCACGTGGGCAAGACGACGGTCAGCCTCGGGCTCGTCAAGAGCCTGCAACGCGAGTTCCGCGGCTCGGCGCGCAAGGTGGCGTACTGCAAGCCCGTGGGCCAGCAGCACGTGCCCGTGGGCGACGGCCTGCGCGTCGACAAGGTGCGTCTGCTCTGCCTGTTCATCGCCTGCGGAGCGCTCGCTCGTCCTGGATGGCGGAGCGTGGTTAACGGGCCGACGGCCGCAGGACGCGTACCTGTTCCGCGAGCACTTCGGGCTCGTGCACGACTACAAGGACATGTCGCCCGTCATCTTCCCCGACGGGTTCACGCGCGACTTCATCGACGGCAAGGTGACGGAGCAGCAGCTGGCAGCCTCCATCCGCGACGCGCACGCCAACCTGTACCGGGAGAGCGACTTCCTCATCTGCGAGGGCACGGGCCACACAGGCGTGGGCTCCATCTGCGAGCTCAACAACGCACAAGTCGCCTGTACGACCGACGCCATGCGCTCGCTCCGCGGTCGGGAGGAGCTGGGTACTGACCGACGCTTGCCGTGGCCAGCGCAACTCAACATGGACGTGGTGTGCATCGCGCTGGGCGGGCTCGGCTCGTCGTTCGACCAGCTGGCCATGAACCGCGAGCTGCTCGTCAAGCACAACGTGCGCCTGCGCGGCGTGATCCTCAACAAGGTCAACCCCGGCAAGATGGACATGATCCAGGTGCGCTCGGGTCGGCACTCGGGGGTAGTGCAAGCGCTCAACTGATAGACGATCGGACCGCGGCGCAGGACTACTTCTCGCGCGCGCTCAAGCGCTGGGACGTGCCGCTGGTCGGGTGCATCCCGGAGCTCAAGGACCTGGCGTGCCCCACCATGGCGGACTACAGCAAGCTGCTCAAGTCGGAGATGATCTCCGGTCGGTCGCGGACCTGTGCTGGATTGCTTGCCCGTCGTTCGTCGGCGCCTCTGACGGTTGTTCCCTGCAGGCCACGACGCCAACACGCGCTACTTCACCAGCACGCGGCTGGCGCTGGCGCCCGTGGACGACAAGAACCTGTTCAAGGCCATCCCGAACCAGCTCGTCATCACGGTTCGCTGGCCTCGCTGTCTGTCGCTCGCTGGCACCCAGGACGCTGATGAGTCTGCTGCGATCCTCACTCACAGCACACAGGGCGGCAGGACGTGATCGACGCCATTATCGGCAACCAGGAGGCGTCCATCCCGTCGGGCACGAACCTCAAGTCGGGACTCATCATGACGGGCTGGGACCCGCCCAGCGCCGAGCTCGCGCGGCGGCTGGACGCCGACAACATCCCATGCATCTACGTGTCGCCGGACAAGGCGGACAGCTACACGCTGACAGCGCGCATCGCGAGCTTCACGGCCAAGCTCCGCGTGGACGACACGGAGCGGTTAGAGATGGCGGCGGACCACGTGGCCAAGCACTGCGACTTCGGCTTCCTGGAGGGGTGAGTCCCGCGTGCGCTGGGGAAGCAGCGGCGGCCCGAGAGGCGGAAGAGCACGCACGACCTGCGTCTTGTATCATGAGCACACCGCGCGCGAAGGACTCGAATTGATTCCATCTCTCGCGCGCTCCTCTCCTCTTCTCTCCTCTCCTCTTTCTCGCTCGGCGCTCGCTCTACACGCCCTGGCGCCGGCGCCGAGCCGTCTGCTGCTCGCCTGCTCTTGCTGCCGGTCGCGTCATCTACGACGGCAGCGTCATCTTCTTGCCGTGGTACTTGCTGCGGACAGAAGAGAAGCATCAGCCTTGTCCAAGCAGTTTGGCGATGTTGGCGGACGGACGGCGCACCTGATGGCGTAGTAGTAGAAGAAGTCGACGTAGAGCGCCGTCTGCACCATGCCGGCGATGAACATGAGCCAGATGAAGTGGTAGGACGTCTCGGTGGCGGCGCGGTAGATCCAGTTGAGGATGTAGCAGCCGCGGTAGGCGCCGAGCAGCACGACGTAGTTGCTCGTGAGGTTCTCGACCTCTCCGTGCCGCTGCAGCAGGATGAGCTGCGGGATGATCGCGACAGCCTCGAGGTAGATGGAGAAGGTCCAGAGGATCTCCATGAACTCGAACTGCTCGTTGAAGACGAGCGCCAGCAGCGCGCAGGGCAGCACCGCGAACTTGACGTGCAGGAACGCGTCGTGCGACTTGTCGTACGTGCTTCGGAAGGGCTCGCGCATGCGGATGACGTACACGATGGCGCCGGAGAAGGCGAGGAAGAGCACCTTCATCAGCGTGTTGTACACGCTCACGAAGTGCGTGAACAGGTCCACGTAGCGCGTCACGAACACCAGGAAGAACAGCTCCTGCGACTTGAGCGAGATGCCTGTTGTCCGTTCATCCGTCCGTCCGTCCGTCCGTCAGTCCGTCAGTATCCGATCTCCGACCTCCGCCTCCCCCGCTACGTCCACACGCGACGCCCTCACCGTTCGCCGAGCGCGAGGCCAGCAGCTTGAGCAGCAGCACCAGGAAGCTGGCCAGGTGGGCCATGTCGCCCGCCAGCCGGAACAGATTCATCGCGTCCGCGTCTCGCCTGCTTCCTCTCCTTCCCTTGTCTTCTTCCGCTGCCTTTGCCTTCGGATCGAAACTGGCAACTGGCCGGGAATATGGAGGGGGACGAACCCGATTTAGTGACGGGTCACTCCGTCTGACGCGTGGCAGTTATACAGGTTGCAGTCGGAAACGGACGCCGCACCCACTGCCACAGCAACGCCCCACGCCAACGACCGCGGCCTGCAGACATTTGCACGTCTCGCGCGTCTTGTGGCTCGATCCGACACGTGCTGAGCGCGCGATGGAGCGCGCAAGACGCGGCGTCCGCCAGCGACTTGCGGCAGGGGCAAATGGTGCGACTTGTGTCACTCCCTCGAGATAGTGCTCAACTTCAACCTGGCCGCTTCAACCAGACCCATCGCATCTTGACTCGGCGACGATCGCCACATCAGTTAGCTCTTGTCGTGGCAGCCAAATGCTATTAATGGCGGCGAGAGGAAACCCCCGCTGGCAATAGCAGCTTCAGGTCACTGCTCGCTGGCACACGCTCTTCCCACTGCGATCCCCATGGCGGCCGCGGCGTCAGTGGCCGTCGCCCAGCAGCTCGACGCGGCGGAGGACACGCCCGCGCTAGCCGAGGAACTCGTAGGCACCAGCCAGGTGGTAGCCATAGCCTTGGATGGCACCGTCTTCTACCTCTACAAGCACCAGGTGAGTCCCTCGTCTGTCCGTCGGTTGGTGCCCAGCCGTCCGTCCACTCACGCCAGCACTCGACCCGCCGCCAACGACAGGCAGGCGGCCACAAGCCCTTCCTGCGCAGCGCCGACGGGTCCGTGTGCAAGCCGGCGATCGAATTGGAGCTGCAGTTCTACGAGTCGCTGGCCTCCGACCACCCGCAGCTGACGGGCTTCGTGCCTCCGTTCGTCGGCAAGGTCTCGGTCGGGCTCAATCTGTCCACGACGGCCGGCTTCAGTGGCTACTCCGAGTCTCTCGCTGCCGAGAGCGATGCCATCAAGACGCACTCCAAGTCCACGCGCATCCCGCATCCGAACGTGTCCGGCAAGAAGCGGCGTCTGGTGCGCTCGAGCTCCGGCGCCGAGACCAGCTACAGCGCCACTCTGTGGCGCAAGGAGCGGTCGTCCAGCGTTGCGCACGCGGCGTCTGCCAGCACCACCGCCGCGATGCTCGACTACCTGGTACTGGGCGACCTCACGCGCGGGTTCCGCCGGCCGTGCGTGCTCGACATCAAGATGGGCACGCGGCAGCATGGCGCGGACGCGACGCCCGAGAAGGCGGCCAGCCACAGCGCCAAGTGCGCCGCCACGACGTCGCTCGAGCTGGGCCTGCGGCTCTGCGGCATGCAGATCTACGACGCCGACCTGGATGAGTACCTCCTGTGGGACAAGCACTGGGGCCGCCGGCTGACGGCAGCCGACATCGAGCCTGCCCTCGCTAAGGTAGGCTGGGCGTGTGGGCGTCCTGGTATCATCGCTATTGCCAAACTAACGCCTCTGACCGTGACTGACAAGCAGTACTTGACGTGCGGGGGGGAGCTGCGGTGGGGCACGCTGGAGCGACTGCTACACAGAGTACAGGGCCTGCGCGACGTCGTGAGCCGCACGCGCGGGCTGCGCTTCTGGGGCTCGTCCCTGCTGCTCATCTACGAGGGCGACTGCTGCAGCGAGGCAGCCGAGCGCGAGGACGTGCGCCTGATCGACTTCGCGCACTGCCAGATGAGCGCCGCGATCGACTCGCCCGACGATGGACTGTTGCTCGGGCTCGACAACATCGCGCGCTTCCTACAGTCGCTGCTAGCGAGCCAGCGGCCTTCCCAGCCTTCTGGCTGAGACCCTGACGCACCAAAGACGCTTTGATCTGGCCCCACATACCCGCGCCAATGCACGGCCTCGATTTTAAAAGTATGAATACGAACGTCCTGCCTGCGCTCTCACGTCGCTAGTGCGCCGCCTGGAACTCGCTGGCCATGGCGCGGTACTCGTCCGCCTCCTCAGGCCGCCCGAGCGTCACCAACAGCTGCGCCGACTTCTCCAGCAGGTCGCAACGCTCCTCAACGCTCTCGGCCGCGCTCAGCGACTGCGCGTACTGCCTCAGCGCGTCCTCTGCGCAGTTCTGCGCGGCCAGCACGTCCGCGAGCGTCTTTCGGGTCAGCGACGAGTCCTGACAGGCCAGTGACCGCCGCAGCAGCCGCTCGGCCTGCTCCAGCCGGTCGATCGCCACGAACCCGTTGCTGAGCTCGCGCAGCAGCACGGGGTTGGCCAGGTTGTGCCGCAAGGCCTGCGCCACGAACCGGTCCGCGTCCTGCTCGTCGCCAGCCGAGATCACCGCGTGCGCCGTCAGCGAGTGGAGCGCCAGGTACCCCCACACGTCCGGGTGCGTGCTGTCCAGGCGGTTGGCCATGGCCAGCGCCAGCTGCGAACTCTCCCACCGCTCCATGCGCAGACACGCGATGCCTACGCCCAGCCAACTCGACGCGTTGCGGAACTCGTCGCACGACTCGAGGAAGACGGCTTCGGCTGCCACGAACTGCGACGAGTGCAACAGCGCAAGACCCAGATGGACATACAGCGCAAGGCGGTCTGCCACGCGAAGACGGTGGCGGTGCTCCATCGATCGCTGGAGACACTCGATCGCCGCAGACGCGGCCTGCGGGTCGCGCTGAAGGCGTACTCGCCCGAGCGTGAACCAGGCCAGCGGGTGGGTCGCGTCGACCTCGAGCGCCTCTTGCAACTGGCCCACGACGCTGTCGCTGTACACATCGCCGTCGGCCACGCTCAACTCTGCACGCAGGACGCGCTGCATGACTCGCTGCTCGGTGCTGAGCGACTGCCGAGGCAGCAGAGCCAAGTCTGCGAGCATCAGAGTGGTTCTCGTGACGCTGCGAAGTGAGTGCTCGTGTGCGTACTGAGCCAGAGCGAGCCACACGGCGCTCGCGCACACGTGCTGCGGTGGGTACCGGTCGGCTCCGAAGCGCCGGAGGGCTTGCTGGGCCTTGAGCAGCTCGAACTGTGTCAGGTTCCCCGTTGAGTCCTTGCCGGACTGCGAGTAGTAGAACGCGAGCAGCGCGTGCGAAAGCACGAGCGCCTCCCATTCGCTCCCGCCCGAGCAAACGCTCTCCGCCTCAATGACTCCGTTCTTGGCCAGTGGCTCCGCCTGCACGAGGTCCCCGAGCTCGCAGTGAAGCGCCGTGAGGGCTACGAGTGCGAACAAGTCGCGCGCTCCAAGCTGGAGGCAGTGGGTCAGATTCGCGCCGGCTCGGTCAAGCTTCCCCACGCGCATGCAGAAGCACGCGAAGTCGAACCACACTGCCTTGGTCAGGTCGACCAGCGGCTGGGAGCCGTTGGACGCGACGAGGTGGTGCTCGACGTACGCCACGCGGTCCAAGTGGAGCGTCTCGCTCTTCTCCATGTCGCTGCTGGCCTCGTTCTCCATCGCTTTGTGAAGCAGGGTGGTCAGGACGTTCACATGCTCCGTGTGCGTGGGTCGCCCCGCGTCCGCCTGGCTTGTCTTCTCGACGACGCCGTTGTCGGAGTAGAATGCCTCGTGGAGCACAGCGTGGACTTCGCCCATGAGCAGCGCGTAAAGCTGTCCAAAGCGCTCCTTCAGCCTCTCTTGGCCGCTCCCTCCGTCGCCATTTGGCTCACGTGACGGCGCTGCAGGATCGTCGCCGTCGTCATCCGCATCGAGAGCCGAGAACCTGTCCCGGATAACCGAGATGATCCGCTTCTTCAGTGTGTCCTTGAACGAGTGGTAGACGCCCTGCGTGTTGAGCCGAAAGACCAGTGCCTGGCGCTTGTCGTTCCGCGAGACCTCGGCCTCTTCGGGTCCTCGAAACGTGTCCTCGTACTCTCGCAGCAGCTTGACGACCACACTTCGGATCTCTCGGCGCAGGTCGCTGATTGCCGAGCGTTGCTGATCAGCTTCTTCCTCGACGTCTCGTGGCGCGACAAGCTCCTCCAGGGATTTGGATGGCACCTCGGCCACCTGCGGAGGCACGAGGAACAACGGGGCGTTGGCGATATCCACCGCGAGTTCGACGAACGTGTTCGCGTTGACCACCGACTCCGACACGGTGGCTGCTTGGCCCACGACCAGCGCGTCAAAGTCGCTCAGCACCGCCTGCAGCTTCTTCTTGTCGTCATTCGACGCCGTGTTCGCTATCTCCTGCTCGACGGTGCTCCGATCAACGGGCAGCAGCGGATGAGGACGACCCCTGGGCAGGATATGAGTCGTCCCAGGCACCAGAAGCTGACTGAGGTCGAGCTCAAACTCGCAGGCTAGTCCATCCGTGGCTTTCGTCACGCTACTTTCCAGGTTGACGCGAGAGAACTTGCAGCCCACGCGCTTCTCGACCGCCAAGAAATCCTCAAGTCGCCGCACCGAGTCCTGCCAGGAGATCAAGACACGTGTTGTCAGACCGACTCGACTGGTGGCTCAGAGGAACTAGCGATCACCTTCAAGTACAGCATTGGGGGCACTGGTATGTCAGGGAAGCGGACGACCCACGTGCCAGTCAGTGCGCTCGCCTCTCCTTGCTGCTCGTCACCGCTAATATCTTCGCGGCACTCGTACTCGAGCTTCCCTCCCTTGAGCTGGATATCCATCGTCGCACTACCGTCCGCATCGCCGAGGCACCTTGGGATCTGCACCGATATGTCGTACACGGCGGCGTTGCGCTCGGGCGTGGCGGTCATCCGGGAAGCGTCGTCGTCGCTCTCACATCCCTGGAGGATCCACTCGGGCGGCAAGTTGCGCAGCACAGGGGAGTGCACACTCAGCAGCCGAGCGCCAACGAGGAAGTCGGCGAGGTCGGCGTCGGTGCGAACAGACAGGTCAATCGAGAAGCTCGCCTCGCCGTCGTGGATCTCGACTGTTTGCCGCAGCTGCCCGGAGAGGAGTACGGCATCCATGGCGACGGCAGCGACGCCCACCAACGCGTCCTTATCGCGAGCTCGAGCTTCACCGGCGCACAGACTCACCACAAGCGTGGCGGTCGCAAGCTCCTGCAACGACAAGTGCGAGAGCTCGACCGGCCGCGAGCTTTGCTCGTACTCCAGCGGCGCCGCGACGGTGGCATTGGACGACCGAGCCGCGACAGGCACGCTCTGTGTCTTGGTGTTCTCGCTGTCGGGAGGGAACCAGACGCGTTCCAGCGACCGCTGTTGGTCGTCCACCATCTCCACCGACACCCACAGCGCTCGCCCCGTGCCGCTTCCATCCGACGACGCACCACCATGACCTGGGCAGTACGTCAGGTCGCCCAGGACGACCGTGAAGCTGCCGGTCTCGCGGGGCCGCGCAAGCTCGTCCGTCTCTGCCATCCTCTGCGATCAACCGGCGAGAGGGGAGCGCTTTGGTGGTGCAGGCAAACAGGAAGACAGAGAGAGCGAGAGAAGCCATCACCTTCAGGGGGCGGCGTCTCTTGGGAGTTAGCTCTTGAGCGCCGCTTCAACTTGGCGTGCGGAAACACATCGGAGGGAAACTAAATGGCAGAACTGTCGCGAGACCAAGGCATGACAGCAGCGAACCTTACGTGATGTGCGCCAGGCAATCATGAAAGCAAATGCAGCCCTACCACGTCGACGACAGCCTCGCTCCAGGTCGGTCACACGTAACGAGGAGGCCGCCAGGAGCGACTCGCCACTACAAGTGCGGCGAGAAGACCGGGAGGATCTACGAAGAGACCCCAAGTCCCGTTAGGCACTGTTCTTGGACACGTCAGGCTCCGATCGAGCGTTCGTCATTCAGTTCAAAGAGGTGGATTTGCTAAAGGGCGATCGCTTGGTGCCGCTGAATGTGCTGGTTCTGCCGCAACTGGAGCACCACCGTCTCTACCCTGTTTCGCCGTATTCCCATGCGCTTGCCTCCGCAGCACCACTCGTGGGATCTTTCGCGGCTCGCTTCCCTCGCTCATGGACCAGCCTCGTGGCTCCATCCCTGCTGTCGCGACTGCACTCAACCCCCTCTCTAGCATCACCCTGGCAATGAAGACGCTGCCGGGTCGACAGCAATTGAATTGACCCCGATGGAGAAACGTTCCTCTCGGTTGGGCAAGTCGAGCGCCCGCCGTTGACAGAAGAGGAAGCGCCGCGACCCGAGCAAGTCCTTGGCGTCCTACCACCGGCTCTGCCCCTGCTGTGGTCGGTCTCACGCCGACGTCCTCCGTCGTCCTCATCCGCATCAAGTCATCCATATGATACTCAATTTCAAACCGGTAAGGAACCGGTATGTACCGGCATTTTGTTCAACTCCCATGATCGATCATTCCACACGAGTGAACGGCGTCAAGATGCTGGTCGGACGGGGAACGGCGGCGGCGCGGCACGTGCGTCCCACGGCGCTGCGGCCGCCTGTGGGGCTGTGGAGGACGGCGGGCGCGCGGCGCTGGGCCGGCGGCGCTAACACCGGCGAGCCGACGACGGTGCACAAGCTGAGCGACGACATCCGCAAGTCGCAGGAGGAGACGCGGCGCGTGCTGACGCTCATCCGCACCTTCAAGCAGGTGCGCGGCAGTGGCGGTCGCAGGCTATAGAAGCGTGGCTCACAGGGCGTGCGGACGCAGTACGGACACTTTGTGGCGCAGATCGACCCGCTCCGGAAGGGCGAGAAGCAGCCCGAGCTGGAGAAGTGGGTGAGCGGCGACCGGTGGCTCGAGATGCCCTTCTTCGACTCGTTCAACCTGCGCAGCCTCGCGTCCAAGAACCTGCTGGAGCTCACCACGCACGGTGCGCGCGCCGGACGAGGGCGGTGATGATCCGCATCGCTCGTGGACTTGGAAGTAACCCGCTGCTGCTGTTGGCAGGCTTCACGCCGGCGGACCTGGACCGCGAGTTCTTCATCGGCGACGACCTGTCCATCGGCCCCGTCGCCACGCTGCGAGAGGTGCGTGGCAAGAGCAGGAGACGCAGGGTCGAGAGATCAGCGGGCTGACCGGTACTGGCGGCGGCAGATCGTGACGGAGCTGCGCGAGCTCTTCTGCGGGAACATTGGCACCGAGTACTACCACCTGCGCAACCGCGACGCGGCCCAGTGGATCCGCGACGCGCTCACCAAGTACAAGGCGCGTGGCTTTCGCTGTTGCTTCCGAGTCAAAGACAGCGGTCACTCACGCGTCAACGTGTCGTTCGTTGTAGAACATGACGCTGGAGGACGAGGAGAAGACGCGCTTCTTCCTCCAGATGCTCAAGGCCGAGCAGTTCGAGCGCTTCCTCGGCCGGCGGTTCTCGGGCGCCAAGCGCTTCTCCATCGAGGGCGGCGAGAGCCTCATTCCCGGGCTCTGCGAGCTGCTGCAGTGCGCCAGCGACCACGGCGTCGAGGTCGTGCACATGGGCATGGCGCACCGCGGGCGACTGAACGTGCTGGCCAACGTGCTGGAGCGGCCGCTGCACTCGATCCTCTCGCAGTTCCAGCCGTATCTGCCGGACGAGCCCGACTACCCGAACAACTCGGACGACGTGCGGTATCACCTGGGCACGACGTCCATGCTGCACATGCGGAACGGCAAGCCGCTCGAGGTCAACCTCGCGGCCAACCCGTCGCACTTGGAGGCCGTCAACCCGGTGGTGCTCGGCCAGGCGCGCGCGCGGCAGGTGCAGCTCGGGGACTCTGGCGCGCGCGTCATGCCGGTGCTGCTGCACGGCGACGCGTCCATGTTCCAGGGCTCGGTGCGCGAGACATTCGGCTTCAGCTCGCTCGAGGACTTCAGCACGGGCGGCACGATCCACATCATCATCAACAACCAGATCGGCTTCACCACGCTGCCCAAGAACGCCGACTCGGCCGTGTACTGCAGGTGCGACCGCGCTAGCCTGCTTGGTTGACTCGGTGCGAGGCTGACGTGGCGTGGCGCGCAGTGACGTGGCCAAGATCTCGCGCAGCCCGATCTTCCACGTGAACGCGGACAACCCCGAGGCCGTGGTCAAGGCCATGCGCATGGCCATCGAGTTCCGGCAGACGTTCAAGTGCGACGTGACCATCGACCTCGTGTGCTACCGACGGCACGGGCACAACGAGCAGGACTCTCCGGAGATCACGGCCCCCGTCATGTACCACTTCATCAACCAGCACCCGACGGTCATCAAGCTGTACTTGGACCGGCTCAAGTCGCAGGGCGTGCTGAGCGCCGACGAGGCCGCCGACATGTCGGCGCAGTACGAGGCGCACCTAGCCGCCGAGTACCAGCACTCGCGCGAGGTGCCGTCGACGTGGGATAACCCGTCGGACACGTCGTGGAAGTACGAGTGGTACAACATGGGTGACGAGAGCGACGCGGCGGCGGGTTCCCCTGCGCCGAGCGCGGACGCGGACGCCGAGTCGGTGCTGCCGCCCAAGAAGCTCAAGTATGACCGGTCGACTGGTGTGGACCGCAAGTTCCTGGAGCAGGTGGGCGGGCAGCTGTTCCGCATCCCGCCGGGCTTCGCCGCGCACAAGAAGGTGGAGGCGGTCATGAACAACCGGCTGCGCGCCGTCGAGACGGGCGACCGCGTGGACTGGGGCACGGCCGAGATGCTCGCGTTCGGCTGCCTGCTGGTGGAGGGAGTCAACGTCCGGCTGAGCGGGCAGGACTGCGAGCGCGGGACGTTCAACCAGCGGCACGCGGTGCTGTACGACCAGGTGGAGGCGCTGGCGGGCCGCAACGCGTCGTACACGCCGCTCAAGGAGCTGGACGTGGCGCGGATCCGGCGCGAGATGGCCATGACGCGGCTCGAGACGGTGCCGGCGGGGCAGTTCGCTGTCTGCAACAGCCCGCTGAGCGAGGAGGGCGTGCTCGGGTTCGAGTACGGCTACTCGCTGCAGACGCCCATGGGGCTCACGATCTGGGAGGCGCAGTTCGGGGACTTCGCCAACGGCGCGCAGACCATGATCGACACGTTCATCGTGTCGGGCGAGCAAAAGTGGCAGCGCCAGTCGGGGCTCGTGCTCAGCCTGCCGCACGGGTACGAGGGGCAGGGCCCCGAGCACAGCAGCGCGCGCATCGAGCGCTTCCTGCAGCTGCTGAACGAGGACAGCGACGCGGTGCCGGCGTCCGCGGACGAGGCGGCGACGGCCGGCCAGCGCGTCAACTTCCATGTGCTCATCCCGTCGACGCCGGCGCAGTACTTCCACGCGCTGCGGCGGCAGATGTCGTCGAGCGACCGCAAGCCGCTGGTGCTGTTCACGCCCAAGTCGCTGCTGCACCACCGGCCGTGCACGTCCGACCTGGCGGACCTGGCGCTCGGCACGAGCTACCAGCGCGTGCTGCCGCCGCACCCGGAGGACCAGCAGGGCATGGCGTCGGACGACCGCGTGCGCAAGCTGCTGCTGTGCTGCGGCAAGATCTACTACCCGCTGCTGCACGGCATGCGCGGCCGCGGCATCAAGGACGTGGCCACCGCGCGCGTGGAGCAGCTGGCGCCGTTCCCGTTCGCCGAGGTGGCCGCCTGCGTGGCCAGGTACCCGAACGCCGAGCTCGTCTGGGTGCAGGAGGAACCCAAGAACATGGGCGCCTACACGTTCGCCTTCCCGCGGCTGCTCGCCGTGCTGCAGCGCGCGCGGGAGACGCGCCGCGTGCACTACGTGGGCCGCCCGCCGGCCGCGTCGCCCGCCACCGGCCAGTACGAGCTCCACCTGCAGGAGATGCGCGCCATCGTCGAGGAGGCGCTCGCCTAGTCCGGGGCGGCGCGGAGTGATGCATGTGTAGGCTGATCAAGTTCCAGCGCTCACCACCCATCAACGCTCATGTTGCGCACACGCCGACGCCCTCCGCCTCTGCATGGACCGGCCAGTCCAGTCCGGCGTTGGCGCCACATCGGCAGTGGGCGGATCACTCACCCGCGGCCCTGAGAACGTTGTACCGCGGCTTGCATGCTCAAGCGCAAGCGGCAGGCTCTATCACACGACCGTGCATAACAGGTCGGAGCGGTCGGACGCCGGCCTTTGGCGCGTCGGGCGGGCGCCGCGTCGCCAGCGTCATGCGTCCCCCGCGTCCGGGCGCCGGCTCTTGATCTGCCCAAGCGCCGGCGCCGGCGACCCGTCACGTCATCGGTTATGCGCCACGAGGCGACCGGATTCGCGCGGTGCGACACCGAGCGCTCCTCCTCCCCGCGAAAAGAGATCGATCATCAGTGTGGCAGTATGGACGGCGGGACGGGGACGGCGGGCCGCCATGCGGGCGGCCGGCGACTGGCCAGGGGCTGACCGACCGCTGGCTGCCACTCGGGCATTTCGTCACGGAGGCGCAGGCGGTTGGCAAGACGGGAGTTGGAGCGGCGCCATGGACGTGGAGGCGGGCATCTCGGCCGTCATCCTGGCGTTCGTCGTGCTCGGCGGCGTGTACGACGTAGAGCTGAGCGCCGAGGGCCGCGCGCTGCACTCGCGCGGATACCGGTGGGTTACCGTGGCGTTGCCTCACCAAGGAGGATGTCAGGTCGCTGACCGCTTTGCCCGCCGTCTGGACAGGTGGCGGCGCTTCCAGAACTGGTTCCCCATGGGCGTGGCCTACGCGGCCTTCTACATGGCGCGCTACAACGTGGCGGCGGGCAACATGGCGTCCGTGCGCGACGACCTGGGCTTCTCGTCGTCCTTTATGGGGTGGTAGGCGCTCGCTCTCGCGTCGCGCGCGGCCCCTCTCCGCCCGACTGATGGCTGGTTGCTCATGGCCTCCGCCTCTCCGCAGGGTCCTCTCGGCCGGGTCCTGGTCCTACGCGGCCACGGCGCCGCTCACGGGCCAGGTGACGGACCGCATCGGCGGCAAGAACGGCGTGCTGGTCGCGTGCCTCGGCGCGTCGCTGTGCAACCTCATGCTGGGCGTGCTCTTCCTGTGCGACGTGCCGCACGCGCTGCAGCAAGCGCTCTTCGTGGCGCTGTACGCCTGCAACGTGCTGGTGCAGGGCTTCGGCACCAGCGCCGTCGTCAAGATCAACGCCGCGTGGTACTCGGCCAGCGAGCGCGGGCTCTTCGCCGGCGTCTTCAACATCATGCTCACCAGCGGATACTTCCTGTCGCTCGGCACCGGCAGCTCCATTATTGCCACGCTCGGCTGGGCCTACGTGTTCGTCATCCCGGGCGCCGTGCTCTTCGTCATGGCGCTCGTCATCCTCTGCTGCGTCAAGAACTCGCCCGCCGACACGACCAGGTTCGCCGCCGAGGCCGCCAGGACGATGGCCCAGGCGTCGTCGTCCGAGTCGCTCAGCGACGGCGGCAACGCGGTCCGCCCCGCCACGACGACCGACCTCCAGCGTGAAGAGGAGACGCCAGCAAACGCGTCCGCGGCCGCCAAGGACAAGATGCGCAAGCTGATGAAGAACTACACGTTCCTGGGGTACCTGGCGGCCGTGTTCTTCCTCTGCTGGACGCGCGACGGGTTCCTCAACTGGTTCCTGTCCTTCTTCGACGCCGTGCGCCTCGAGCCGCTGTCGAGCGAACACACGGCCATCATCGGCGGCGCGTGGACCGTCGGCGGGTTCGTGGGCGGCATCCTGTGCGGCTGGCTGAGCGACGTGCTGTTCCACTCGGACCGCGTGATGCCCATCTTCATCTTCTCGATCCTGCAGGCCATCCTGCTGGGCCTGCTCTACGTGCTGAGTCCGTCGTGCAGCATCGAGGTGCTGGGCGTGCTGGTGTTCGCGTCCAGCGTCTTCCTGCTCGGCAACTACACGCTGCTGAGCTACACGGTGCCGTCCGACCTGCCTCTGGACATCGCGGCCAGCGCGGGCGGGATCATGACGGCCGTCGGGTACTTCTCCACGGGTCTCTCTGGCATCTTCATGGGCAACGTGATCGGCACCGGCGGGTACCAGGTGTGGATCCTGTCGCTCATGGCGGCGTCCGTGCTCGCGGGCGCCTTCACAATCCTCGGGTCGTACTTCTCGGAGGAGGCCAGTGGCGTCATGATCTCGGAGAAGCAGGTGACTGAGATGGAGGCGGACGAGCTTACCCCGCTATCCATGGCCAGCAGCCGGCGCCTCAGCCGCCGCGCTTCCATCGTGCACATGCACAGCGACTTCGTCGTGTCCCCCATGCCCCGCCGCCGCGCTTCCTCGCTGCTCCAGGGCGACTTCTGACCGATGAGGGCAGTTGGAATGACTTGGTTTGCCTGCTCGGGCGCTTAGGCAGCATGAGGCACGAGCTGGTTCGTGTCCGAGCGACCTCGGCAGTGTGTATAGATTATGATACATCATTAGACTGATCTCAATCCTCGATGAAGGCATGCATGAGTTGCTGGCACGTCAGCACTGCAGGGTAGCAGGTTGCGCGCGTGCGTTGGCGGGAGTGAACCAATGAGATCTCCGAGATCTTCTGGCTGAGTATATCTGCCGAGATGGTCTTTATTGGAGGCTAAGTCAGCTGCTTCTCAACAAGAGATAAATCGTGGTGTGATGCTTGACGCTCTCAACCAGCGTCCAAACGACCTGAATCCGTCACTTTGAGTTGTCCGATGTTGTGAAATCGGGGGTGTCCATGCTCTTCAAAACGTCGACGATGGTCATGAAGCGACCGCCCGCACTCTCTCCACCTCCGTAGCCGTCGTCGGTAAGCGCCTCACGAAGGTGCTCGGTCGACACGGTGTTGTCCTGCATGATATCCGCTGGGCGGCCGACCGTGGCGCTCGGGCGGCAAATGTTCGCGTCCCAGTTAATGGCGGGGAGCACGGCTGGGATACCCGTGTGCAGAGTGATAAAGTCAAGCTTGGGTTGGCCCGCGGCTTGGGCGAGAGCGGCCTGAACGAACGGGAACAGGAACGGGAACGGAATTGACATTCCGACCCCCATGGTGCCTACTGCTTGGGTGACACGAGACTGGTTGACTTGAGCGAGTGAGTGCGAATTGGGAAGTGACGAGGGAGCAACAAGTGACGGCGCTTGTTGGGAGGTGAATGCATGATCGTGGCGCAAAGCCAGATGGATGGCAATGCATGGATCACGGCGAGCCAAAGAGTCACACGAACCGGCTCACCGCCTGCATTTGTGGTTCATCTTGCTTCAAGTTGAAGTGGTCCTCAAGTTGAACACTCACTCAAAGCAGATGATGCTTGAGCCCATCCTTTCGCACCCATTCTGTCGATGCTATAGCTGGATGGATTGCCAACGAGCTCTCGCCAACTATTCAATGCACGTTTACTTTGGTAGCTGAACGTGTCGGGTGCGTATCGCATGACCGGGGATTGGAGAAACCGACGTCGACGTGACTTTCTCATGGAGCGTCAAGGTCTCGTCCACGAGGTAGATGGAAGTTGATTGGATGCATAGCGAGTGCCGAGGCTCGTAATACGACGCTGCTATTCATGATCTACCTACGACTTTGGTGGTGCCTCCTGCTGCGAATGAAACCTTCCTGGCTCTCATGATTCAACAAGCGCATTGTCTGCATCGACTTCTCGCCGCCACCATGAACACCTTAATGACTTTTTCTTCGTTTGTCTTGCGTTCTTTTCTCGCGTTCCCCAGCTCGGCAACACCCGATACAAGATCGTGAGGATGATACTTGCCAAGACATCAACAACATCATTTCTATCAGTCATCACGGTCTACAATGAATTCAATCCTCTTGATTGATTCGTCTGGGGATGGATCGTGCGCATCAGGCTCGATTGAACCGGACAAGTCCAACGGTGCGGGAGCATCAAGGAGAGGTATAAAGACAAGTCCAACGACAGTGTTGAGGTCAAAGATGGAAGTGCTATTCTTGCAGCGACGTACCTACCAGCAGTAATGACACCTTTCGCCTCCGAGCTGGTCCCGCCGCCAAACGTGTGGCACGATATGCCGTGGGACAACGCAACACATGGGTGGCCGACATGACACTGGCATCGACATCCCTGCGCACTTGATCTGGTTGCCTGGACCGTGAAAGGTTGCGACGTTGAAGTGTGGGTTGCATCACACGCCGCCACCAAACGTGTGAGTCCATATGGCGTGGGGCAACGCAACGAATGAATGGCCGACACGACACTAGCATTGAATCCCGAA
>JAADYF010000230.1:0-30036 GCA_023338175.1 Phytopythium delawarense
CGACGTCGGCTGCACAGCAGTCGCGCACGCGAGCTCTGCGCGGATGAAGCGATTGGTGGATGGCCCTGACGAAGCAGTCGATGGAAGACCGTTTACAAGTCGTAGCCTCCTGATCACCGTGCTTGTTTATGTTTCTAGTACCAGTGCCGTCGTTTTCTTCTCCTGTGCCGTCCAGTTGCATGTTGTTGCAAGACCCCACGGGAGTTGTATTGTGTTCCGTCTAAGTCTTCAATTTGGCATCCAACGCTCCGTTGCAATTTGCCGATAACGATCCTGAGCGCTGGACTGGGATCCGTCACCACCCTGTCAAACTGTTCGCCATATGCTTGTAGCGAGTGATTGCTTCCACCAGAGGATTGCAGGAGCGCTCTGAATAGCGGTGGGTGCCGTAAAAACGCCCAGTAGAGACTAGGATACCCTGGAGACATCCAGCTCGTGATCTTTGCCAGTGTGAATTGAGCCTTTACCAACTACAAGCGACTGAGAACAGGCGCATTCGTCGTCCAGGGATTTGACTGTCCGCCGTCAATGCCGTATCTGTCGAACAGCAAGGCGTAAAGATCGCCCGCAAAGTCGCTGACAATCAACGGAACCCTCACTGTTCGTGCTGTTTTGCTACCGCCAGGCACGACGAGATGATCCACCGGACCCGAACAGCAATACGGCGCGCGGTGGTAGGTGCATCTCTACAGACGACAGTCTCTTGTCTGTGTCACCCATTCGACTGCCAGTCCACACCTCTTCGAGAGGCGTTTTGCTGGTACGGGTTGACGGCTGGAGAGATGATGGATGTCACAAAGACACCTTGCAGGCCGGCAGCAGCACTGATCGACAGGGTGCTCATGAGTCCTCTACGCCTGTAAAGCTCGCTCTGCTGTCTGGTGTGTGCGTCCAGCTCGATTCGCAGACGACACGACATCCCAGAGCCCTCGCCGCCGTCTTCTCTCTTCTCTCCTCCCTTCTCACTTCTCAATTCACCTCCCAGCCAGCAACAACCAGCCTTCCTCCGCCAATTTACGGATACCCACCCAACACGTCCAGATGAAGAAGTGTCACTCCGTCGCCCAGCTCGTCGCCCTCGCGATTGCCGCTGATCTCCTCCACGTCCAGCCGGCGGTGGCGGGCGACCCTGGTCAGACCGCCACCATTGGCACGGGAGGGACGGCACAGCAAGGAACGCCGAGCTTCGGCGCCGCGGTGCCTTGTGATACAACCACCGGAGCTGGTACGGGTGGCTGGGGCTCCCCAATGACGTCTGGGTTCGGCACCGACACGGCCAACATGGGCACGGGCTGGGGCTCACCAGTGACGCCGACCTATGATGCTGCCGTGCCGTGCGATACCGGCACGACGGGAACCGGCTGGGGATCGCCTGCGGTGCCGACCTACGACGCTGCCGTGCCGTGCGATACCACCACCACGGGAACCGACTGGTCGTCCATGCTCACGCCGGGTTACGACGCCGGAGCAGCGCAGCCGTGCGACACCACCACGGATTCGACGTCCTGGTGGTCGCCGTCAGTGCCGGCGACGGACACCAGCATACCGTGCGACTCGACCGGCACGTCGACGAGTTGGACGGACACGCTGACGGGTTGGTTCGGCGGCGGCTCGCCTCCTGCCACCAACTCGCCGCCTGCCGCGACGTCCCCTCCCGCCACCAACTCTCCGCCTGCCGTAACGTCGCCACCCGCAACCAACTCGCCGCCTGCTGTGACGTCGCCTCCTGCTACGACTTCTCCCCCAGTGGTGACGTCGCCTCCCGCAACCAGCTCACCTCCCGCGACGACTTCGCCGCCCGCGACCAGCTCGCCCCCGGCTACCAACTCGCCGCCTGCTGTGACGTCGCCTCCCGCCACGACTTCGCCGCCCACCCAGCAGCAGACCAAGCAGTCGCAGCGAGCGCTTCGCGGCTGAAGCACCCGACGCCTGACGCCGAGACGGAGGCGTCACTGCCTCGTTGTGTCCACGTCCCGCGTTCGTCCCTTGATCCGTGTTGAGTCTGTCTGTTAGTCTGTTGGACGCTTCTGTGCATGTCGAAAATGAACTTGTGGATGTCCCAACGTGTCTTCATCCCCGCTGCATGCTTCTCATCCCTCTCATACCACTGGACACGGCACGGTGATGCACAACGATCCACGCACGCCACGAACACCACTGACATGACCGACGCCAACACACCATGAGCTGCAGACACGATCTATAATTAATGGCGCGGTGGACGCGGTGGACGCGCGTGCTGCTCGAGTGTCGAGGCTCGAGGAGCACGCGCCGCAAAAAGCAAATCGAGCGAACACAGAAAAGGAAAGAGAGGCCCAACCGCGCGACTCCACCACGCGTCGACGCCACGCGCACACGTACCAACCAGCTCGGCCGCTTGTCGCTCACATGATCTGGCACCGGCGGTCGTCGCCCTCCTCCACGAACCGATCGATGTCCTCCTCCGTGATCTTCTTACTCTTGTCGTTGGGTGGGAACAGGTCCTTCACCAGCACGCCCTTCATGTCGGACCGCAGGTAGAAGAGCAGGTACGCCGACGAGCTAACGACCTGCTGGTCCTCGACCACGCGCACGCGCTCGTCGTCATAGTAGTACCACTGGTCGTCCACGAAGTTCTTGGCGTACGCCGTGTAGTGCCCCCCGCCCAGCGCACCCTGGTGGTTCACCACGCCGTACAGGTCGTAGTTGGTCTCCAGGCACCGCGACTGCTCCAGGTTCGTGTTCGTGTATCCGCGGCGCACGCGGTTCACCACCGAGCGAGGCGGCACCTCCGTGTCGGCCGAGATGGACACGCGATGCGTCGAGTTCTTGCGCTCGTCCACCGATACGCTCACGGTCTTCTCATCCGACAGTGGAGAACTCGAACGCGCGTCGCTTTCGACCTCGCCGCTAGCCGATGAGTTCTTGTGAACGCTTCTCTCGGACTCCTTACTGGCTGCCGCGTCTGGGCTGTCGTTGTCGTCTTCACTCTTGACAGTCGACCCGTTCATCACCGGCTTCTCTTCCTCGTCTGTGACTTCCTTGACGCTCGAATCCGGCTTCGGGTTCTTCATCGGATACTTCTCGGGGAACTCGACGTGCGGGGCCACACACGACGACAGGTCCAGCCCTTCGATCGGGAACTCGACCAGCGACCCCAGCTTGCGCCGATACGTCTGCGTGTACTGGAAGCGCTTGAGGTGGACGACCATGACAGGGGGCAGACGCCAGATCTCGAGCTTCTTCGTCATCTCCTGGTGCTCCCGGCAGCTCGAGCAGTATCCCTACCGAATACACAACGACGCAAGATGGTCAGTAAGCGACGTGGAATCAATGCAGGAGAGGTTGCGTGCGATGATGCGCACCTCGCTGATTTTCTCCTCGTTGGTGAACGCGTCCAAGCAGTGGCGAAGTGGAACCGGTCCCTTGTCGATGGCCTCGTTCCGCGCAACGCTGGCATGTGACTCGACATGCTTCAGCTTATCCAGTGTGTCGCGATCCTGGAACAACGCGAGGTCCCAGTCGATAGCGATCGCCTCTTCATCCATGATGTCCAGCGGGTCATAGGTGCAAGGGATTGTGTACCCGAACGAGCGCGTCAGCCAGGATGCGCGCGAGTCCGTCACGCCCTTGCTTTCCACACGGCGCAGTACGAAGCCGCATGCGGCGTTGATTCCCGAGAAGACACCGTCGATGTGGTTCGCAACGAGACCGTCGCTGTCGAGAATGTCGTCACCCCATGGCTCCGGCCGCGACGACTTTGGCACATACTGCTTCACGCGCTCCCATACCGTCCGGTACAAGTGGAGCCCGCTCGTCCGCTCTGGACAGAGGCGCACGAGGTTGGGCGTGCCAAACGGCACTGGTCGGAACGGGTTCTTGAAGTACACGGCCGAGTAGCTCAGCTTTCGCATGAGCAGCGGGATGTACAGCAGGCGTGCTTGGCGCGGCCGGATCCGCGACACTGGCACCTTCACCTCCTCGTCCGTGCGACGAATCCTGACGACCACATGCAGCGGCTCATCGATGTCCGGCGACCGATTGCCAGATGACGGAGAGGGAAGCGTCTCGACCACCGTTGCCGGCGTGTACTCGTGCGACTGCGCACGCGAGCGCACCTCCACGAGCGTGCCTTCTTTGATCCCGTCGTGAAAGCGGTACGTGCGATCTGTCTCCATCTCCTCGAGGCGCGAGTTGTTGCCGATGGTGCTGCTAGGGATGTATGACGGACGTCGATGGCGCGTCGCTTGGATCGTCTCGGCGTCCAGTGGGTCGAGCTGGAAGGCAATCAGTCGGTCAATGCTGCGGATCTGGCCCACGCGCCGGTTGTCTGCCTTGAAGCTCAGGATCATGGATCCGCTGTATTCGCAGATCTTGATGTCGGCCTCCGTCACCTTCGGCAGGTCGAAGTCGTCGTGGCACAGCGTCATCAGCGCGTGCTTGAGGTCGAAAATGGTCGCTGAGATGCCCAAGCGAACTGACACCTTCATGGGCGTCACACCGCTGGCCAGAACGAGCAAGACCGTCACCGTGTTGTGCGTTGGCTCGGGCAAAGGCACCTGCAGGAACGTGAATGGCTCGAAGCGCGCAGACTTGAAACCGCAGACGCTGCACGTGAGCAGCGACTTGTACTGGCCGGTGAACAGCGCAACGATAATTGACACCTCCCGCCGCAGGTGGTTGCGCCACCACTCATCCGCCAAGTCAGCGTCGTAGCGCCCGTCGCTGTCGGGCTGCTCGATGTACGGCTTGTCCTGGATCCGGTTTAGGTCCTCGCTGAGTCCGCTGAGCAAGAAGGCCAACAGTTCTTGCGCGTCCTGCTGGTCGCTGCCCCGGAACGCCTCGTTGAACTTGCCGATCGATTTCTTGAAGTTGCGCGGTGAAATGGACTTTTGCTTGGCGCACCACATATCCTCCGCAAGCTTCCCGTACACTTCGGCCAGCTTACCCTGCAGTCCCAGCGTGCTCGTGCGGTTGATGTCGTCTAGGTACATGCCTGTGAGGAAGTACTCGGCCAGCAGCTGCGTGTTGGTCAGGCACTGCAGCGCCGAGTTCATGTAGCATGTGTTGCCCAAGTTCGACAAGCCGACCGACCCGCCAGCACGCATGCGGCGAGGCAGGGCGAGCTCCTGTGTGCTCTTCTTCTTCTCCTCGTCCGACGGGGTTGACGACTCCGTGTCGTCCTCCTCTTCGCTCTTCAGCTTCTTGCGCTCGTCGCCCCAAATATCAAGTTTGGGCTCGCCACTCGACGTCGCCACAACCTGCCTCCGAATCTCGGGACCGCCACCATACCAAAGCTTCAGTGCCATCCACAGCTGCTCGCAGATGACGACGTAGTGCCGCCCAAGCTTGATCTCCTCGGCGGTTTTCAGCACACGGTCGCGACGGTCGTTCGTGAGCAAGACGTAGTTGTTGATGCACTTGGGTCGCACGTAGTTGCCGTCAGCGTCCTTCATCGGTGGGTCCTTGCTGCCGCTACCAGATGTCGGGGGTTTCCCGCCGCTGGCCGAAGTGCTAGACGTAGCGCTTCCTGGAGCGGGGAGTGCCAGCGATTCGTTGACGCGGATCTTGATGTATCTGCACCAATGCACAAACCACTTGCGCTCAAGCAGGTACCAATACTCTTCTTCGACGAGTGCTGATGGGTCGTACGCCCGGTAGCATCCCCTGGCGATCACCAGCTCCTCCTCCTTATCGCCAGGAACCAAACCCAGATCGATGAAGGCGACCTCGCGCATGATGCGCAAGGTCGACATCTCGTACTGATCCTTGATAGTCCACGCTGTGAACTCTTCCAGTGTCAGCGTCAGCATCTCCACACCCGAGCCAGAGATAGTGCGCTTGCGGCCATGGCTCTTCAAAATGGTATCCACGTAGATACCGAGCTCCGAGCCAGAGACGGACGGCGTCCGCGCACCAATGTTGTCGAGAAGAGAAGATGACGAGGAACTCTTCACCGTCACGAGCGGAGGCTGCAACTTCTCCACGAACGCAGTCACGTGGTTCTCGAGCTCCGAGTTCTGTGCGAGGTCTAAGCGCAGCATGCCGTACAGGTCCTCACGGTTCATCATCGTACTATCCTCCACAGTGGAAAATAGCGTGAACGCGAACTTGGCCTTCTCTTCGGCCGTCCCGCGGCATGCAATCCCCAACGCGTTGACGAAGCTGAAGACGTCAATGTCGGTTCCGTTTGCGCGCGCTCCAAAGCTTGAAAACACTCGGTAGAAGCGCTCGTCGGACATTTCGAGCGGAAAGTCGCTCGAGAGCGCGTCCATGTCGACCGAGTCGCCGCCTCCAGACACGCGGTAGTTGTTGAACGCGTCTTGGAGAATTGACACTTCCTTCACGTTGAACTGCGTCTCTGTCGCCAAGATCTTCTGCTGGACGGCAGGGTTGAACTCCTCCTGCGACTCGAGCAGCTCAGGGTCCGCCGTCTCGCACAAAATGTCGACGAACGGGTCCATCCAGTCGACCAGCATGTCGTATGCGTTCAAGGCACTCACGGTATTGACGAACTCGTCAGTGGTCATCCGGCGGCGCCCCTGCTCGAACCCATCGTTCAAGAGCCGCCGGTACTCGGACCGATCGAGCACATGGCGTCCATGAAGAGACACGAGAAAGTTGCTGAGTCCAGTGCTCTGCACCTTGCCAGCGTGGTCCAGGTCGCACATGTTGTACACGAACTGGAGCTTGTCCTCCATTGTTCCGCGTCTCAAGATGGCCACTGCGCGAAGGAACTCGTCCATGTTGATGTCCGATCCCTGTCGATCGGACACGGCCTTCATGAACCGCATCGCGAAGCTCGACGGCATATCCGGAAAGACTCCCAAGATGTCGCGACGGAAGGAGGCCCGGCTGATACAGATCTGCGAACCTTCCGTGTGAGCAATGCTGTTTCGGTTGCTGTCCTCTGTCGCTGCACTTGAATTGATCGTAGATCCTGACGATACCGCGCTCCCATTCTTCACTGGAGACGTCGGTTGCGATCCGGGCTGCTTGGCCGGGGTTGCACTGTGCGAGGTCGTGCTGTTGCTGTGGGTCCCCTCTGCAGGGTCCCCCTTGGAGCTTCCATGGTAGAGATACTTGGAAGTCGAGAGCCGCTTGAAAGCCGCTGTGAAGTCTTCTAATTGGCCAGGCTCCAGCAGGTTCTTCATCCGCTCCGACTCGAGCTCCTTCTTGTGCCGCTGGAGCTTGCGCTCGTACGACTCCAAGTGTGCGTACACCTCGAGGAAGTTGAATAGCGGGACCCGGATCATCGGTCGGATCTCGAGCACCTCGTTGATGTACTTCTCGAGTTCGCTGCGCCGCTGCTCAATGACGCTCTGATGGCGATTCCGGAACACGTGGCGCTTCGGGAAGTAGAGTTGCTTCACCGGCATGTTCGTGCGCTTCAGGCGATCGTGCAGGTCGCGGAAGTCCGAGTACCGCTTGCGAATGATCCACTGCAGCCCGCCCTGCAGGCGCACTTCCACCGCGAACACGGTGTGCATGGCCTTGTCGATCTCGATCTCCTTGATCCCGTCCGAAGGGAGCAGCACGCTCTCAATCTCGAACGCCGGCGTCGAATTGGACGGACTGGAGTACGCCGACTTGTCAGCCCCGCGCGCCTCGCGGTTGCGCAGCCCGATCAGCTCGCTGGACGTGTGTGCACGCTCCAACGTCGGTGCGGTCTTTGGCTTGGGGAGTTCTCCGCCCTGCGTCCGCTTGTCGTCCCGCGGGGTACTCGTCTCGGACTCTGTCTCCGCCGCGAAGTCTCCTCGGCGCGTGGTGACGCCGGGCATGGCGCTGACGGCGCGCTCGATCGCCGTGATGGACGGCGCGCTGTCGTACGACGTGGTGGAGGACGCCGAGTTGTTGGGCGACGCGTGCAGCGCGTCCTCGATGGGCGTCAGGGCCTCCGGGGCCGAGGACGCCTCGCCGCCGAAGCCGTTCATAACGCGCGAGAGCAGCGGGTTGGCGCTCGCCTTGTCCGCCGGGGAGGCCGCCGACGAGGACGGCGAGTCGCTCGTGCCCGACTCGACCTCCACCATGGAGAACGTGCCGCTCGTGGCGCTCACCGCGTCGCTCGCCTCCACGTCCGCCGACGCCGAAGCCGACGCGGAAGCCGACGCCTCCACCTCCGTTGAAGCCTCCGCCTTGGTCTCGGCCGCCTTGACGTGCACCTCGACTGCCGCCGAGAGCGCGCGCGAGGCCTCCAGGGCGTCCGGGGCGTCACCCTCCGCGGTCACCGACGCCATGTCCTGTGCTTTGGCTTGCTGCTGTTATATGGTGCGATGCGGCCTTTCCTGCGGCCTGTCCGAGGGCGGATCAGAGGAAACCAAGGTGAGCACCGCGGGCGAAAGAGGTATACGGCCACGCACGATATGACGCGTCAACTTACCGCGCGCGTTCACTTGTTTCACTTGCGCGAAGTATGCGATTGCCCCTGTACAGTCGCGCGTGGGGGGCCGCGGGGCATCCGCCGGTCTCCTGGTCGCTGCTGCAATATCTCCACCCTTTCGCCTCGGATCCGTCGCGTGCCCCGCAGAAAACGCAGGGGGGAGGGGGCGAAGGGGGAGGGGAGGGGCGACTGCAACAGGACGAGTCGACGCTGGTGGAGAGGCCTCCGTGCGTTGCTTGGGACGCCGCGGGAGCTCAAGACGCGCCGCCGCTCCGCTGCCGCCGCGTTCGGTTCGGTTTCTTCGTGTCCGCGGCCGCCGCGGGGAGGGACCATCACTCTGAGATGCTAAACCACAACCCCACGATCGCAGAGTGATGGTTGTAATTTAAAGATTGTGTTCGAATGTGTTTTGAAATTTCTTACAGCATTGTATTGCAATCTATTCATATACTACAATTTTCCTACCTAATGTTCATATGAAAATCCAATCTTTCAAAATTGGAGAGGCAGCCTATCGACGATATAATGACTGTATTTTAGTATTCAAGTATTGCAATGTTCCGTAGAATACAAACGACTATCTGCTGAAAAGGAACCCTATTCCATCTGTTAGCAACCTTATCCGGTTCGAAAAACATCCTCTTGAGCACGTTTTCTCTTGAAAATCGTATGCTTCAACGATCACACGACAGGTTGAACCCGATTGCTGATTGCAGTTAGACAACTCGATACCAGTTAATGACAAAGTCAACTTCAATGAGTTCCACCGGTCCGCTCATCTTCATCCTCATCAACTCAACGCCGCAATCGCAGACCAAGCGGCAACTGCCGACACGCGCGCGTCACACAAATATGGCTAGTCGAGCCCTTCCGACAGCTCGTCGTCCGAGTCGAAGCTCTCCTCCTCCAGCAGCTTCTTGGCGCGGGACAACAGCCGCGCGCGGTCGTCTTCGATCGCTTCGTCGGCCGACGACGCCGACAGCGAGGAAGACGAGCCGTCGCCATGCTCGTCACCGATCTTCTCACCATCCGCTTCGTCTTCGTCGTCGTCGCTAATATCATCGAACCGGATCCCGAGCTTCGCTTCGAGCTCCGCGATCGGCCGCTGGTGAGGCTCCGCTGCTTCACCCTCGGCGAACGGGGATCTGTCAGACTGGTGGTGGGCGTCGTTGACCGCGATGTCGTCGTGGTCGCTCGCCTTCTCTTCAAGATCGACCGAGTGGATGTCGAAATGGGAGAAGTTCGACGACCCCTCTTCATGATACTGCGAAGACAGTCGATCGCGTGCGGGGGGCGACAAGGGCTGGTAAACCCCTGCTGGAGCTGAAGAACTCTTGTCGGCCACGTACGCTGGGATCGATCTCGCTTCATCCTGCTGTTGCTCGGAGGGTTGGCGCGGATC
The DNA here is from genome assembly GCA_023338175.1 of Phytopythium delawarense. NCBI lineage: Eukaryota > Oomycota > Peronosporomycetes > Pythiales > Pythiaceae > Phytopythium > Phytopythium delawarense. The sequence goes on from JAADYF010000230.1 coordinate 9,762, forward strand.
GGACAACGTACGGCGTCCTGCAGGCGTTCGACTCTGCGGGGGTGCCGTCGCAGACACAGACGCCGCGCCGTCGGGACGGTGTTCGTCATCGGCGACGAAGCTTGAGCTGTGGCTGCTGATACTGCTGCTGATGTTTGCCAGCGCCTTCTCGAGCAGCCGCATCTCTTCCATTGTGCGCTGCATCGCCGCACTTGCAACACTGCTCTCGTTGCTTCCCGACGATGAGCCAAAGTCCAATCTCCGACTGTGGTCGTTCCCACGACCGGAGACGCCAGTCGCACCACCTGAAGCGACAGCCGAGGTACCAGTTGCGCGCCGTGGTGTCTGCGCTTCCAGAGGCGGCGGAGCATTCCCAGTGGACTCATGTCGAACTTGGCGCTTACCCCATTGGTCGTATTGCTCAGTGGACACGTCCTTGGGTCTAACGGGTGTAGCCGCCTCATGTGTTGAACGAGGTGTCGTCGCATCGAAGCTATCAACGTGGTGATCACGAGGAGAGGACCTGTCACGAACAGCAGCAGAAGCAGCATCACGGGTGCGCTTTTGTTGGCTGGGGCGAGTCGAGGAAACTCGACGGTCCTGCTCAACTTGTCGTGCACGTCTCTGTGCCTCCAGCTCCAGGATCTCCTTCTCTTTGGCAGTTGCCTGCTCCAAGAACTGCGTTTCCAGCTCCTGTCGAAGCCGCTGCTCCTGCTCAAACAGCACTTGCTGTTCGCGTTGCTGGAGCTCGATCTTCGCGTGGTGCTTGCGTTCTTCGTCCTCCCGCTTCCACGTCGCAAACTTGAGAAGATCCTCCATTTCCTGTTGCTTGAGGCGCGTTGCAAACTCGGCGCGAAGACGCTGCATCTTCTCCTCCATCGCGCGGTGCCGGTGAACATCCATGACACGCTGTTCCGTTTCAAACTCCACACGCTGCAGCTCCTCTTCTTGCTTCCTCGATGAAATCTCAAAGTCCATGCGCTGTTGCTGCGCAGCTAGCGTCGACTCGAGCCGCTGGTATTCGGCTTGAAGCGTCTTGGACGCCTCTTCCAGAGTCTCGCGGGCGGATTCCTCCATTCGTCGCAGAAGCTCGAGCCGCGCCTTGCGCGTTTCATGATCGAGTGACTTCAGCTCCAGGATACGCGCTTTCTCAGCAGCGATGCCTTCCTTCCGGCGACGTTCTTCGGCCTCCAAGACAAGTCGCTTCTCTTCCATCCATTTCGCATGCTCGCGCTGCAAACGCCCCGACTCGTCTCGCACTTGCTCCAGCAGTTTTTGCTTGTGACTCAGCTCCGCTTCCTCCAGCGCGATTCGGTTGCGCTCCTTTTGGATATCACACAGACAAATCAACGTCAGATCTCCTGCTCAAACGAGAGACAACACCATCACCACCTCTCGCCAAACTTACGCTGATTTGGAAGTCCACGACAAGGTTCGGGTAACGTCCGAACGCAGGGTATTGCCCGATTGGCAGCGGCCAAAGCGGTGCCTCCTCCGCCTTGATGTCACCCTCTTGCGCTGAGCTGTCTTTGGCTCCATTAGCATTTGCGCGCATTGCCTCGAACGCCTTCATGGAGTCTTCGGCTTTAAACGTCGTCGGGTCCAAGCGCTGGTTGATGTTGAGCAGCAACTGGATGAACTTCTGGATGTCGAGTGCATTCTGCTGGTGGAAAAACTGCTCGATCGAGAAGCGGTCGGGAGCAGCCAGCAGCGCGACGCGGAAGTACGACAGGTACGCCAGCACGGCGACAACCAGAAGCTGCGGGGTCTCCGAGTACGTAATGAGCTGGTCCCAAAGACACATCCACTCGTCCTCGTTCAGCACCTCAGTGAAGATGGTTTTGAGCAAGCTCCATCCATACGTCTCAGCTGTGACGCGGTGCCGGACGAAGTGGTCGTAGAGCTGGGGATCTCGCCGCTCGACTTCCTGTCGCAACGCGCTCAGGATCGCAGCGGGAGGATTCGGGAGGTTGAACAGGTAGCCACCGCACCAATGCAGCATGACACTCATGCTGGCCTCGAACGCCGCCAGATCATTCTCGCGGAATATCTTGACAAACGGATAGACGATCGCCGGGAGGTAGCTGATCTCACCGAACGCAGGGCACCAAAACGCGAGCGCTGACAGCACGCGGTGTAGTCGACGGAACAGCCGGTCGTCCTTCAGAGGATACTCGTCGCGAAGCCGCGAGAACGAGGCGTGTTTGCCTTTCCGCACGAGCGCGCGAAATGCGTCTTCGTTCTTGGGCAACCGAAGCAAGAACCGCCAGACCAGCACTCGGTACTTGCGCGGGTAGCTGCCGTTGCACTTCAAGCTGCCCACCAGTCGCTTCCGGTTCTTCTCGACCTCCAATGGATTGGACAGCAATGACCGAGCGCTGCGTGTCGCGCTGGAATGTGTTGCGCGGGTCTTGATGGGCGTGGGGATGCTCGACGGCACGCCAGCTTGCATTTGATCGTCAACTCCCCGCGGGCTCGGTATGCGAACCTCACCTTTCGCCGCGATAAATGGTGAACCCGTTCCCACAGCGTAGTCGTCAGCAACTTTCCGCCTCGAGGTCGTCGCGCCAAACAAACCATCGATGAGCTTGGATGGAACAGGGCGAGCAGAATTCGTGGAACGCATGTGTGCATCAGGGCGTCGGTTGGCGATCACGCTGGGACCACCAGCCTCTCTGCGAAGAACACCAGATCGCATCGTCACACGGTCTTTGCCTTCGTAGTCGAGCATCCCCTTCTTGGCACCGTTTGCTCTGGCGGCAGTCTCTCGAGCGATCTCCATATCGTACAGCATCAAAAATCCGTCGCTACGGCAACACATTGGTCCCGTTAGGAATCATTGCGGCTGGGGAGCAACACGAATATCGCAGAGGGGCTACCATACCTCGTGCAGGCGGCCGCGTAGCGAGCGTGGCACTCAATGTCGAACGCAATGAACTTGCGTCCAGGGTTGGAAATCTCCACCTTGATCTTCGGCCGCTTCGCAGCGACGTTGAGGAAGAACAAACCGCCGTCGTCGCCAAGAATGCTGATGGTTCGGTCGCTCCCGGGAAGGAAAGCGTGCTATCAATCAATCCACAATGACGCCGATTGCGTTAGCAAACATCACAGCTTGTTCCAGTCGAGGTAGGTCGTGCTCCACGTACGCTGACAACCGCCTTGATCGGCGCGGGCAGTTCGATGATCCGGATGATCGTTTGCGACTCGAGCTCCCAGACGTAAATGAAATGAGCTCGCCCGCTGCGCGATTGAGAAGGTGAGTCGGGTCAGAATACGTCCATGTGATAGAAGCTGATACTGATTCAGCGAGGCCCTCACCTGGCGACGAGCACTTTGTAGTCCTCCGACACTGCGATGGTCTGCAACCCCGGAGAGGCCTCCTGCTCCGGCAGCGCGAAACGGTACCGCAGCGCCAGCGTCTCGAGCTCCCACATCATGATGGTGTCGTCTTGGAAGCACACGGCCACGAGGTCGCCGCGCGCGACGAAGCTTGCCTGACGATGCACGCAAATCCATAGTGAGATGCGCGTCCCCTGTATCTCGATCGTGGCAGCGCGAGCGGACAAACCTGCTGGACGCCCGGCCCGGCGTTGAGCACGCGGTAGCGAGACCAGTCCTTCGTGTCCCAGAGGATGACGGCGTCCTGGGATGCCGTGAGTGCGAGCTTGCCCGACTTCTGGAACGACGCACAACGCGCGGGGAAGCGGTGGCCGCGCAGCGTGCTGACCAGGATCTGGGACTGCACGTCGATGCAGTGCGCCTGTCATGCCGTCATCCAGCGCCCGCACAGCCACGGTCAGCACCACGTAAGTAGTTCGTATCATTTCATTCGCCCGGCAGGCAGGCAGTCCAACGCACCAGGTCGTTCTCGCATGTCACGAGCAGTTCCGTCTTGCGCGCCGGGTTAAAGCAGCACGTGATGGCGGGCACGCCCAGGTGCTGTACGAGCGCGTAGCGGTTGGCCGTGACGAAGAAGACGAACACGCGGCCACGCTCGTCCACGGCCGCCAGCACGTCACCCGCGGCGTTGAAGGCCGCGTCGCGGAAGCACGTCGGCCGCTTGTCGACCGAGCTGAAGGGCACGTTCTGGACGCTCGAGAGCAGCCCCTTGGCGCTGATCAACGGCCGCCGCGGCCAGATGACGCCCTCCTGAGTCGTGCGCAGCTCCAGCGTCCGGACCATGCCTCCCGCTGCGTGCTCCGCGCGCTGCAGCCGTCGCCGAGGCTTCGCTCCCCGCCTCCTGCCGGCCTTTCTCGGGTCTTGCTTTCCCTTGTTGCAGGCTCGAATGCGCGCTTTGGTGTCGGTTCGAAAGCGCGGGAATCTGTAAGGTGGGAGAGTGACTCGTCACAAAAGCGAACTGATTTCAACAATTAGCAGACACGAACAACAGTTATCCAAAATCGACAGTCGTCAATTAACTTTAACCGGTAGGAACACGTCTATCGAACAAAAGTAGCCTTACGAGCCACTTCAATACCGACGGCCGCCGCCGCCACGGCCGCGACCAAAGCTGCCGCCGCGTCCACGGCCACCACCTCCACGCCCGAAGCCGCGGCCACCGCCACGACCGCCTCCGAAGCCCGGCTTGCTCATGTAGGCCGACTGCTGGAGCTTGGGCAGCGTCTTGGGGATCGAGTACGGGCAGTTGCCCGACTCGATGAGCTCGTTGAGCGCGTCCAGGCCCGAGATCGGCAGGTCGAAGCACGCACCCATCGAGTCCTCCGTCAGCGTCAGCTGCTTGATCTGGTTGGCCACGTCCTCGACGAAGTCGCGGTTCAGGGCGTTCCACACGTAACCCTTGGCGCGGATCAAGTTGATGCTCGTGAACTGCACCGTCACGTAGTCGGGGACGCCCGACATGAGCGACGTGCGGCGCGGAGGCTTCGAGTGGCCCGTGATGCACGCCAGCGCCGCCGCCAGCGCCTTGGTGGCGTCCATCTCGGCCAGCAGCTCGCCCGCCTTGGTCTCGAACAGCTCGATCATGGTCGGGTCCACGTTCTCGATCTCCTTGAGCGCCTTGGCACCCGCCGCGAGGATCAGGTCGTCTTGCTGTCGACACCAAGTAACAGAGAGAGAGAGAGGTATTAGACCTTCGAACACACCACCAAACAAGCGCAGCGACAACCACTGCGACGTACGTCAGGAGGGCCCTTCATGATGAACTTGTTGCCGATGCGGCGCTCGATCAGCGACAGCATGTCGCGCTGGCGGGTCGTGTACAGCGTGATGCAGACGCCCTTCTTGCCGGCGCGGCCCGTGCGGCCCGAGCGGTGCACGTACGTGTCCACGTCGGCGTTGCCCGAGGCCTTGCGCGGCGGCTCCGAGTTGATGACGAGGTCGACGTTCATGTCGAGTCCGCGGGCAGCCACGTCCGTGGCGATCAGCAGGCGCAGGCGGCCCTCGCGGAACGCCTTCATGGTCGTCTCGCGCTGGTCCTGCGCAATGTCGCCGTGCAGCACCTGGCAGTCCTGCTTGATCTCCGGGTGCACCGCCAGCTCGTTGCAGTCCTTCTTGGTCTCGGCGAAGATGATGGTGCGCGTGTCCTTCTTGGCGTACACGCCCAGGAGGTTGGCCAGCAGCGTCGGCCGACCCTGCCAGTGGCACGGGATGGCAATGTGCTGCACGTCCGTCGACGCCTGGTCGTCCGAGTCCTTGACGAGGTTCACGAACTCGCGGTCCTTCTGCATGTACTTGTCAGCCACCTCCTTGACCCAGCTGGGGATGGTCGCCGAGAAGAGCAGCGTCTGGCGCTTCTTCTTGCTGTTCTTCTGCACGTCGATCATGGCCGCGAACACCTTCTGCACGTCCTCGCGGAAGCCCATCTCGAGCATCGTGTCGGCCTCGTCCAGGATGAGGAACTCGCAGTTGTGCAGGCGCAGGTTGCCGCGGTCGATGTGGTCGATCACGCGGCCGGTCGTGCCCACGAGAATGTCGACGCCGCGGCGGAAGGCATCGTTCTGCGTCTGGTACGAGGCGCCGCCGTAGATGCACACGGTGCTGAGCGACGGGCCCGTCGTCTCGAACTCGGTCGCCACCTGCTTGGCCAGCTCGCGCGTGGGCGCCATGCAGACGACGCGCGGCGCGCGGCCGCGGGTCTGCGCCTGCGAGTTCTTGAGCAGTAGCTCAATGACGGGGAGCGCGAAGGCCAGCGTCTTGCCCATGCCCGTGCGCGCGCGGCCCATGAGGTCGCGGCCGTCTAGGATCTTGTCGAACGTCATGGCCTGGATGGGGAAGAGCGTGTGGATGCCGCGCTTCTTGAGGTTCTCGCGCGTCTCCTCGCATATGCGGAAGTTCTCGAGCGGCGGGTTCTCCTCGCCGCCCACGCGCGTCATCAGCTCGGGCGCCAGCGCCGTCTTGGCCTTCTTGGCAGCTGGCGCGGTCACCGCCACGTCCGAGTCGCTGTCCACGGACGTCGTCTCCTCGGCCTGCGCGCTGTCGTTGTCATTGTCGTCCTGCTTCTCCTCGCGGCTGCGCTTCTTGGCCTTCTTGTCCTTCTTGTCCTTCTTGTCCTTCTTGTCCTTCTTCTCCTTCTTGTCCTTCTTCTCCTTCTTGGTCGTCTCCACCGGCGCGTCGGCCGCCGCCGCCTGCTCCTTGGCCAGCTTCTTGGCCAGCTTGGCCGCCTTCTTCTCCGCCTTGAGCGCCAGCGCCTCGTCCGCCGTCATGCTGCTGCTCTCAAGTGCCGATCGACTCGCTGGTGGTGGTGCTGGGACGGGTGGAAGCCGCGGAGATCGACTTGTTTCCCTTGGCGCCGTGAGCTGAAGTGAGACAAAAACCCTTTCACAAACGCAACAGGCCAGCCAACCAACCAAAAAAATGGGTGGTGCGAATAGTGACGTGGACCACACGATCTGAAAAAGAGATCCCCGAAATTGCTAAAATCGGGAGGGTGGGGGCGGGTTATTTTAGGCTCGTCGTGGAAGCACTTCAACGCGTTCCATGCTGTGGTGTCGACACTTGCCATCCACATGAAGCACCTTGGCGATCGATGTGTTTTTCTCTCGTTTTCGCTATTATTAATGGCGGCGAGCGCGTCCTTACATATGCCGCGCGCGGCAGGCGGCCTAGCGACCAGCCCGGCGGCGTCCGGCCTTCTTCTCGCGCTCACTCGCCGCTTGTCCGTCTCGCCACTCGCCACTCTACGCTCGCTTCTGCTCGACCTCCTGCGCGATCACCCACGGCAGGTTAGTGCCGTTTCGACCGTTTAGCGCGGGGGATTGGACTACGCACCTCGCCCGCGGAAGCCTCGCCAAGAGTGAACAGCAGCTGCTCGACGTCGTCCACGTTGTTCACGTACAGGTGCGCGTTGCTGGGCTTCTTGCCGACCGTGCAGGTGAAGACATGGTGCAAGGCGCCCTCGTCCAGGCTGTCAAGGTCGCCGCCGAACTGGTTCGCGAGCAGCGTCGTGCCCACCGTCGGCTCGGCCAGCGCGCGGCCGTGCACGCTCTCCTCCGTGCGCTCAGCGTAGTAGTCGAAAATGGCCTTGAACATGCTCTCGTCCGTCGTGTCGTCGCCGATGCAGAACAGAAAGTCGGGGTGCCGCCCGCTGTGCGTGGCCGCGTCGTGCGCCAAGATCTGCCGCGCCACCACGCCCTTGTTCAGTCCCTCGGGCGCGATCTCCAGCAGACCCTTCTTGCGCACAATGTTGACCGGGAAGTCGCGCACGACCTCCTCCAGGTCCTGGTGCAGCGAGTTGGCCTGCACGAGGCCCCACTCCGGGTCCGTCGACCGAAAGTTCCACGCGATCCCCTGCTCCGTGTGCCGCAGCACGCTGCCGTTCGTGCGCGTGCAGTACATGTTGAGGATCGGGTCGACGACCTCGCGAATTGGCCGCCAGTCGAACGAGAACGCGTGACGGTGCCAGTGCCGCTCGTCCTTGTGCTCGCCGCTCCCGTCGCCCGCGCGTACTGCGGCCTCCTCCACCGTGTCCGCATGGATCGAGTTCGCCCACGAGTACAGCGCGCCGTTGTCGCTTACTAAACCGAGGCCCTTGATGTGTCCGATGGCGGCCGTCAGGTTCAGCCGGCTCACGCCGCTCACGACATACACCGTGTTCCGCGGGTCGCTTGTGATCATCGAGAGCGCGTCCAGCATGCGCTTCGACGGTAGCTTGCCCGTGACGGCCGTGAAGTCCTTCTTGACGTACATGGATATGTTTTCCCGCGCGATGATGGTTCCGCCATAATCCAGTAAGAAGACACGGCGCCTGGACCCCTGGTACGCCTCCATGACCTTCGACACGTTGAGCTGCTTGAAGTCCGAGCGCTGGCCGATGCGCAGCACGTGCGAGCGACCGATCTCCATGTCCATGTACTCCATGTCCGTGTACTCCTCATCTTCCGCGTCGAGTTCCGTCGCCTCCTCCAGCACTGACAGGACTTGCTTGGTCCAGTTCGCCGCCGGCTGGTTCGTGATGTACGGCAAGTCACGTGCTCGCCGCCCCTTGCGCTCCTCCTCGTTCATGGTCAGCGCATGATCCAGTGAGTTGACGACTTCGGTGATGTTCCACGGGTTGACCCGCAGCGCTCCGTTCAGCACGCAGCAGCAGGCTGAGAACTCGCTCAAGATGACCACTCCAGGCCGACCTGGGTTGTGCACTGACTTGGTGTACACGAACTCGAGTGGCTTCAGGTTCAGTCCCTCTCGAATCGACGTCACCATGAGGATATCGCACGCCATCCAGAGCGCTAGCCGGTCCTTGAACGAGATCGGCGCCGAGATTTCCTCGTAGTCCACCACATCTGGGCCATGCTGCGAGGTAATGCGGTGCACGAGCTTCCGGATCTCCTCGCTGCTGTACTTTTGGTCCCCTTGGCGCGCCTCCGTCATCGAGCTACGCTGCACCATCACTGCCTTGTCCTTCCACGCCGGGCAATTGTTGAAAAACTGCTCGAATGCCAGCAGCTTGAGCGGGATGCCACTCAAGCGCTGGCAAATGTCAATGCCCGCAATCAGCACCTTGCCCGGGTGCTTCTCACGCAGCTTGCGCGCCGCTTCCTGCACCTCTGGTTTGGCGATCAACGAGCGAATGTACTCCGTCTCGATACCCACGTGGCTAATCGTGATGACGACGTTCCGCCCGCGGTAGTCGACGCCCAGATTGCCACCGCGACGCGACTGGTACGCCAACCCTAGGAATCGCTTGCAAGCGTTCAGGAAGTGGCGCGCGTGGTCGAACGAGTGGAAGCCGACAACATCGACCGCCAACACTCCTTCGAGCAGCTGGGTGCCGTGGGACATCTCGCGAAAGATCTCGGACGTCGGGAACGGCACGTGCAGGAAAAACACCATCTTGGGGCGTCGCACTTGCTTCGCCTCCGAGATGTTGGCCAGATACGACGGGAACAGCAGCAAATGGTAGTCATGCACCCACACCGTGTCCTTCGCTGAGCAGAGTTCACCCACGCGCGCCGCGAGGAGCTGGTTCACCGTCTGATACGCCTCCCACCACTCGCCATTGTTGCGCTCCTCCTTCCACTCAATCATGTCCGAGCGGTCCCAGATCGCGTAGTAAATGTCCAGGATGTCGACGTTGTGGAACATCGGCCAGAGCTTGTTCTTGCAGTAGCCCAGGTGGTGGTTGTTCGCCATCTCGCGGTCGATGAACACCGGGATGCAGTTCATCGCCGCCAGCACCGTGGTGATCTCCGCCTTGTCCTCTTCTGACAGCTCCTCCTGGTCGTGGCGCGCGTGGTGCGTCACACACCCGACCCAGGCCGTCTTCATCGACTCGGCAATGCTGCCTTCACTCCTCGAGATCAAGCTGTCGCGGTTCCATTCCGCCGACCAGGACCCGTCAGCCTCTGACTTGGTCAGGATCACCGGGAGGTGATAGCACACGAGGAACAGCGTCGCCTCGGGGTCCGGGTGGTAGTTGGACGGCAGGTAGCGCTTGTAGCGCGACTGGAGCTTGGCGTTCTGCTTAAAGTGCTGCGACGCCGACCGGCTCATACGCGTCGGCGTGTGCTCCAGCTCGGCGTCCGTGTCCACGCTGCTGCCCTCGCAGCGCGACGACGAGCGACTGCTGTCCTCCTTCTGCTCGGCCTCGTCGGCCTCCGAGACGTCGCTGCGAGGCGCCTCGACGTCCACGTCCTCGCGCCGGCGCTCAAACACAACCGACCGGTCGATGAGCTCGCCCGTCGGGAAGAGCCCGGCCTCCGGGTCGTAGTCTCCATAGTCCTCGATGACCGTCATCTCCCTCCCGTCGGGTACGAGCACGCGCTCACAGCCGATGGGCTCCCAGCTGCTGAAGACGCCGCCCGAGAAGAGCGCGTACATGTACTGGTGCGGCACGCCGCGCGGCAGGATCATGGGCTTGACGGTGGACCAGAACGGGTAGTCCTCGGGCGTGGTGACGAGCGTCATGGACTCGTTCGGGTTGAAGTGGCCCATGACGAAGGACGAGCCCGAGCAGTGCACCGACTCGCCCAGCCGGCTGCCGGCCTTGACCTTGAGGTGCACGCGCGTGTACGTGCCCGTGTTCACGTCTCCGTCCTGCGACGACGACGTGGAGCGCCAGCTCGCCAGATGCTGCAGGTTTCCGCCCGTGCCGCTGCTGTTGCTGCGCTCCAGCGTCGGCGTCCGCGGCGGCGGCGGGGCGGTCGGCGACGGCTCCTCTGCGCTCCCGCCATGGGTCGTGTCGTCGTCCGGCCGGCCGCGCTTCTCCGGCCGGAAAGCGGATGGGAGCGGCGGCCGCTTGCCGTCGCTCGCCGTGCCCGTCGACAGCGTCGCGCTGTCCAGCGAGAACGCCTGCCGCGGCAGTCCGCTCGCCATCTCGTGCCTTGCTTCCTCACACTCCGGCGCCTTCTTCCCGCTTCTCCTGCGCCTTGTAGCGGCCGCCAGTCAGCCTACGGGGACAACTCACGCCGCTGATCACGATGCGCGGCACGATAGCGCACCTCCGAGCCCGCAAGCCGCGCCGTCCGCCTCCCTCGAGCCTTGTTCCCGGCCGACCGATCGATCGCCCGCGACCGTGAGGAATATGTGAGCTTGACTGCAGCCTCGCCGCCGTCTCTTCTTTGACTTGGATTTTGTATGCACTCACCCCCTCGCCTCCCCCTTCCTCGACAAGAGAAGGCGGCGACCGGGCGCGAACGAACACTAACGGGGCATGCGAATCTGGTGAATACATTCGACACTCGCAGTGCGACCACCTCCAGGTCGTGTGGACCACACATTACAGCACCACTTCAAGCAGGTCAAGACCTCAATGGCATGTATTGGCGGCAGTCCTTCGACTGCCCAAGAAGAGCCACGTCCCTGTCGTTCGGGCTACTACGCCGATGGCCGACAGTATCTCGAGCTCCAGTGGGTGTGAGCTGGTGGCTTGGGACATCCTCGTTTCTGTGGGAACGGCCTTCCTCCTCGCAGCCTTCGTCGCCTGGAGAGCGACACGAGCGCTTGTCGAGGAGGCTTCGCGTCTGAGGAAGGCAGCGAACGAACTTTCCAAGGACTTGCCGCCCTCGATGACTGGAATGGATGCGCGAGGTGACAAGGCGGCGGCGACAGCAGCGGGAGGTGGAACCGAAGAGGACAAAGTCGCTGCTGTCGTCGACGTCGTCAACCAGGAGCTGAGCGCCGAGCGCTTCATTAACCAGTCCCTCAGCGCGGAGATCGTGCACCTACGTCGCCACGTACGGGCGTTGGAGGGACAGGCAGACCGCCTGGTGCACCAGATCACGGAGCTCGAGCTCGAGCTCGCCGCCTACAAGCCTGGCACGACCGTCGGAGTCTCCCAGACGCCTCATGCTGTCGACGTAGAGCAGCTAGAGGGCGTTGATCTATGGTTGGCGCTCGAGGCAGCGGTCTCCAAAACAGACAGATGAGCGGAAAGTACTCCGTCCAATGCAACGAGTTGCAATAGCAGCTTATCGCAATGCACTGGACCCGCTACCAGTATCCTAGTGAGCTCGCCAGGACAGCGTTCAAGCAGAATATATGATCGTCGAATGCTCTGTATCGTGAACTTCTCCTCACGCATCGCCGGCTGATTGAGTGACATCGCGTTGAGAGGCAGACCACTCGTCGTGGTCCAACGCTCTCCGCCTCATTTACATACACTCGGACGTGTCTCTTTCATCGCAGCGTGGATGGGTGCGGCGGGAAGAGCTCGAGCTGTCGGTTCTCCTGCATGGCAATGGCGACCTCGTAGGCGGACGGCCGTCGGTGCGGCTCTATATGCAGCAGCTGCTTGACGATGGCGCCGATGAGCGGTGGGATGGAGATGAAGTTCAGGCACAGGTGGCACGCCTTGGGATCGCACTCGCCGTCAATGTGCGTGAACACCTCCCGCCGCCAGTTGGTATTGGACGTCAGGTACCCCGGCCCGCCGCGGAAGCCCCAGACGATGCACTGCACCAGCTGCGGACGCCACGAGAGCGTTAGTGATGGGGCAAACATGTAGCATTGATAGAGAGAGACGTACCACAACACCAGCTGCCCACATGTCGGCGCTAGCGCCGTGGAAGCCGGGGCGAGGCGGCGGCTGCCTCGAGTGTTTGCGCACCTCCGGGGCGACAAAGGTGGGCTTGCACTTGATGCCGACGTCTCCGACGGCCACGAAGCCCCGGTGGTCCATGATCTGGCTGCTGCCGAGGTCGATGATGCGCGGCGTGGCCTGCTTGTCAATGGCGATGTTGTAGATGTCGAGGTCCAGGTGCGCCACGCTCTGCGCGTGCATGTAGGTGAGCGCGCGCATGATGCCGAGGAAGATGCGGAAGCTCTCGCGCATCCACTCGTGGCCGCAGCCGCGGTAGACGTAGGCGACACACTCGAGCTTGGACGGGCCTTCACCGTGCGTCTTCATAAACTCCTCGAGGTGCTGCACCATGAGCTGGCGGATGCGGCCGTGCGCGTACGACACGAGGCTGCCGTTGGCCACGAACTCGGTGGCGATGTACTGGTTGTACTCGTCGCTGGCGTACTCCCAGCGGATCATGTGCGGGTTGCTGAGCGGCGCGTCGACGCCGCCGATCTGCAGCAGCGCCATGACGCGCACCTCGTTCTCCACGTCGTCGCGCTGCAGCAGCACCTGGTGGCGGTCCATCACCTTGAGCGCCACGGGCACCTGCAGCTCGGTCGCGCGGTTCACGCGGAAGTAGATGCCCGCCAGCACGTACCCGCAGCGGCAGAGCGCCAGATGGCTGTGCGGCCGCCGCAGCGCGATGATGCCCTGCCGGCCGTCCCACGGCAGGTACAGCTTGGGCACGCGCACGCGGAACGGCTCGCCGCGCGGCGGCAGCGGCGGGTGCGCCGCCATCTCGAACGGCGGCTGGCTGCCGTAGCGCTCGTACTGGTCCACCGCGAACAGCACATCCATGGCCGGCGGCAGGGGGTCGACGCAGGCGCTTGGCGGAGGGCGGGAGGCGCGGCGGGAGGCGCCGGGAGCGGTCAGGAGGCGCCGCGCGAGGCGTCCGAGGTGGCGGATGTGCCTGCTGCTTTGTTTGGGGGAAGGAAGCTCTTCGAGTACGGTCGACTGCTCTATTACAGCGCTCTTGAACATGTTATTCGCCAATGAAACGCCGTTGATCCGCGTTTAAGAGGTGATACGCGCGTGGATTGGCTGAAATCGTTCGTGAAAACCCTCTGGACTTGATTCGACTGGTGGTTTGTATGGATGGATTGGTATGTCATATTTGTTCAAGTATATATGAAATTAGAGGGTTCATGTTTGAACCTTTACTGGAATCAAGCTTAAATCCTCTAATATGATACCTATACGATCAAATATAAATTTTCCAACGTATTCACAATAAAGTCCAGAGCAGTCCATGGTTCCTCCGGCGCCAACCAACACCAATTGCGACCTGCCCAGCGGCAACAAGCGCGACGACGACGACGACGATGGCGGAGCGTACGTGAGCCTCGCTCTCTCGTGACCAGCACGCGCCGCTGCCGACTGCCGCACTGTCGACGCCTGCGCGCTGGCCTCCGGGCGCTGGCGGCGTGTGGCGCGGGCGACAGCAGCGGGCGGCAGGAGGAGGAAGAGTGGAGGAGAACGCGGTGACTGACTGACTGGCGGTCGCGTTGTGACTGCAGCGACTCCCGTGAAGGCCGCACAGGTGGCGGCGGCCGAGCAGCAGGAGCAGGAGCAGGAGCAGGAGCACCCGCTCAACTCTGGCTGGTCGCTCTGGTGCGTATCCTCGCTATCGCGCTCAAGCGTTTTCGACTAGTGGTCGACTGGTGGTGGCGGCGTGCTCACTTGCTGCTGGTTGCGGACGGCAGGTATGACAAGAAGATGCCCAAGAAGATCGACGTGGGGTACGCCTGCTGGCTGTGCTCGTTCTGCCTGCTCGCGCCGTGCTGACGCTGCCGTCGTGGCCTGCAGCACGTACCAGTCGAACCTGCAGAAGATCGCGACGTTCAGCACCGTCGAGGACTTTTGGCGGTGCGCTCCGCTGTCTGTCAGCCACTCCCATGCTCCGCAGTGCCTCTAGACTCTAACGCGGCTTGTGCTGCCACGGACCGCAGCCACTACATCCACGTGAAGCGCCCGTCGCAGCTGAACCGCGACGTGAACCTGTACCTGTTCCGCGACCTGCCCAACTGCTCGCCCATGTGGGAGGCGTTCCCGCAGGGCGGCTGCTGGATCCTCAAGATCAAGAAGAAGGCCAACGTGCTGGGCAAGATGTGGCAGGACCTCGTGTTCGCCGCGATCGGCGAGGCCTTCGAGAACACGGACGTCGTGGGCATCGCCATGGCCATCCGCTCCAAGGAGGACATGCTCTCGGTCTGGAACGCCGACAACTCGGACGACAACACGCGCTTCGCCATCGGGTGCGACTGCCCGCTTGTGGTTGTTCTTGTTGCGAGGTGACCGCGTCTGACGCGTGGCTTGTGTGACGGACGGACGAGCAGCGAGAAACTCAAGGAGATCCTCATGCTCGACTCGAACACGCTGATCGAGTACAAGTTCCATGCCAACTCGATCCGGGACATGTCGACCTTCCGCAACGCCAAGCCGTACGTGTTCGCGGCGTCCACCCCCAGCAACTAGGCGGTCATGGGCGAGTGCCGTGGGGAAGAGGAGCGCTGAAGGGCGAGAGGAGAGAGACGATGTAGCTGTCAAGACAGGGAGAGCGAGAGAGGAAGGAGCGGATGGATGGAGAATGTAGAGCAAGAGGGAAGAGAGGAGTAGAGCAGGGAAACAAGGAGACGGCGACAGCGTGTCCACGTTGTCGGCCGTGGAGTTTTCGAGTCTGCTGTTGTAGTTTATCGGCTGAGGCATGGCGGTGCGTTGCAGTCGAGAGCACACGATCAACACACGACCGTCGGTCTCTAAGGATGATATTGAGTCCACCACCATGCGAGGGGAGTAACATGCAGGGCCTCCACGTCCGGCTCAGTCCTCGAGCAGGTGCTGGTAGAGCGTGAGGAACTTGAGCACAACGCCGTTGGTCCATCCGAAGCCGAACTGCGGGAAGTACTCGCCGCCGACGCCTAGGCCGCCCACCTCGGTGGCGTTGTACTTCTCGAACATGAGCCCCGTGCGCTGGAAGGCCGTGAGTCCGGCCCGCACCCACGCTCTGGCCACGTCCTTGGCCATCGCCGTCGCCTCGCTCGTGTTGGCGAGCAGCAGGCCCTCCACCAGCATGTCCTGGCTGGGCGACCACGCGTTCGGTGCGTCCCATTGCTGCCCCGAGAAGGTCGTGGTCGCCTGCACGCCGCCCACCTGTACGAGTCCCGAGTCTCGCAGCGACGCCACCACCTCCGCCACTCGCTTTGAGTCGCTGCCGTCGAGAACGCCAGCCCAGAGCGGCGCGTAGTCCGACACGGACACGACGCGTGAGTAGCTGTGCGTGGCCAGGTCCAGGTCTCGCCAGCTCTTGCTCGCCTCGCTCCACAGCACGAGGTCCATGGCTCGCCGGCGCGCGTCGGCCGCCTCGCGGAAGAAGCCGGAGCGCGAGGCGTTGCCTGTGAGCGCGTGGAAGCGCATGAGGTTGCGCTCCATGCGGAAGAGCACGGCGTTCAGGTCCGCGGGCAGCACGCTGGCCGTCGCCATGGTCTTCATGTCGAGCGGCTCGCGCAGCCAGCGACTGCTGAAGTCCCAGCCGCTCTCGGTCGCCGCAATCACGTCGTTGTAGTACTGCTCCTTGCGCCGCGGCACCGTTGACGCCGCGGTCGTGGCCGCAGGCGTCGATGCGGCGCCATCCGTGTCCGTGTCCTCCACCGAGTGGCCCATGGTCTCGTCGAAGATCTCGGCCGCCACCTCTACGTCCTCGCGGTACGACTCGGGCCGAGGGTGGTTGGCCGCCGACGTGTACCGGTTGAGCACGAGCGACTCGGACGCGTTGCCCGCGCGCCACTCGAGCTCCACGGCGTGTCCGTCCGGCCCTCGCCGCATCCAGAAGGCGTACTCGCGCTCCAGCACCGGCAGCGCCGCACGCAGGTAGTCCTTGTCCACACCGACGTCTGCGTCCGCCTCGGCCACGAGCCGCACCATCTCCGACAGCATGGGCGGCTGCGAGCGCGTGAGGTAGTACACGCGGCCGCCGTTGGGCACGAAGCCGAACTCGGCCGCGTACTCAAGCAGGTTGTCGACCACGCCGCGCGCGGTGACGTGCATGCTGCTCGCCAGCAGCCCGTGCACGATCCAGTACGAGTCCCAGTAGTAGCTCTCGCGGAAGCGGCCGCCAGGCACGATCAACACATTCTGCGCTCGCCGCCGCGTCCTCTCCGCCTCCATCTCCGTCCCCACTAGCGGCTTGGCGCGCAGGAGAGAGCTCTGAACGCGCGGGTGGGGCACGCGGCCCAGGCTGCGCCACAGGCGGTGGAGCGCCATGGCCCAGTCCCGCAACGCTGGGTCACGGATGGCAGCCAGCCGAGGCGGCTCGGAAGCGTCGACGAAGTCCACCGGCGTCACAGGCAGCAGGTCCGAGCCAGGTGCGTCGAAGTGTTCGTCCAGAAAAGCACGCAGCGCAGCGGCGTGTGACTCCGGACGCTGGTCCGGCGCGAAAGACGTCAGCGAGAGCTCGCGGCGCTCGAAGTCCACCAGCACGTCGAAAGCGCAGCTGTTCGTCTTGATGGGCATGTCCACGAAGTGCTTGCTGTCCGAGAACACGCCCGCCATCTGCACGGCGTGCAGCAAGGGCCCTCGACAGTAGATATCCATCACGAGTTCTGTCTCGGAGAACTCGAGCACGTGCGCTACCGCCGCGTCCAACCCCGCCGCCTTCGAGAGCGTTCGTGTCCTGTCCGCGTGCCGGCCCGTCACCGTCGAATGGATCACCACATGCGCTCGGTGCAGCAGGTCGCGAATCACGCACGTCGGTGGCCGCGAATCCACCGGGATGATAGGCTCGCTGCCGTGCAGCAGATAGCTGTACAGCGATGGCATTGTGTCGAGGATGGGAATGGGAACAGCAGTCGTTGGGAACTCGGCGGGGCTCACGAGCGCGCAGACGGCAGCCAGCAGCGCGACCATGACGCCCAGCATCCACCAGCTAGAGCTGCGGTAGTCCGACTCCCAGTCAGTGTCTTCAATGGACTCGCAGATGGACAGCGATCGCCGCCGCTGGATAGCACGCGTGCTGGCGCGGTAGTAGACCTGGCTGCGCTGGCAGATGCCGCACGTCTGCTCGTGGATGGACAGCGCGCGCAGGCGGCTCGAGGTCTCGCCCTCGTCCTCGTCATCAAGGACAAGCGCGTCGTCCTCAAACTCCTTGGCGCACGCACACTGCTCCTGCTGTTGGTCAGCGCCATCGTCGGCCTGGAGCAACGCATCGTCTTGCTCGTCTGGATGGAGGTTCCAGTGGATACTGCCACTGCGTGCCCGCGGGCTAGCGGCCACTCCTCGGAGCTCGCCGCACGAAGGCGGCATTCCTGGCGGAGAAAGAGGAGGTGAGGTGGCTGTCTGGCGTCTGCTTGGCTGTCGTGGACCGGTCGCTGGGGATGAGGAGCGAGACACTTGACGCCTTGACGGATTCTTGGAGAGTGAGCTCGGCCGGGCGGCTCGCCCGCCGGCCGGCGCGGCGGCATCCACCTGCTGCAGCGCCACCACGGTCAGCTTCTCTCTTCGAGCGGTGGCTGGCTGCGCGTGGCGTTCACGTTCGCATCGAGGAACTGGTAGGCTCGCGCCACGACAGCAGCAGCAGCAGCAGCAACCCGCGCGAGAATCCTGTGGTACCTGCAATAACGTATAGTTACCCTTGTCGCGAGTAGCTCTTTCGCTATATTCAAGGCTACATCTGACCTTCGAGAATACATATTTCGCGCGAAAAGGAGCGCAACGCAGCCTCCCAGCCCAACGACGAAAGTTCACTCGGGCGACAATGGCGCCGCACCCGCCACTGTCTCGAGTCAATGCTGACAGGTTAGACACACACCACGTGCGGCCGTCGATGTCGTGGTTGATTGGCTCGCTGGCGTCCGCGTTGACGCTGCTCTCGGCAACGAACTGCAAGTGCTCGAGAGGATGGACTCGCAGGGCTCCCGGCTGCTCAGCGGCGTATCAAGTCGAAGCCCAGCGCGTGGACGTGGAGCGGTTCACCATGCATACCGCGCTGCATACTTGACGAGTGGTGGCGGCTTGGCCCGCACAACTTCAACCAATTACTCTACAAAATGATACGATCCTCAATCTAGTTGATGACGAATCATGAAAGGAACCAATTTCCAATGCAAAGAGCCCGTGTATTCTTATATTGACCCGCCTCCACTGACTCTCCACCACCACGCTTGACACGCACACGAGAGCGAGAAGCAAGATGAGGAAGCAGCGAGACGAACATGCAGGGCTTGCGCTCGTGGCCACCACGGCTGCGGACAAGTGGCGGTGGTGGTGGTGAGGATCGAGTTACAGGAGCGCTAGCATTTCCATCGGTTGCCGCAGTTATGGCAGTGCACAAAGACCGTCATGGGCTCGTCGGCGCTGCGCGTCTGCTTCTGTGTGTTGCTCGTCTTGGATGACTTGCAGCGGCCGCACGTGAAGAGGCCCTTGGCGTTCTCGATGCCGCACTGCTTGTTGATCTTCTCGGCGTTGGCGTCGGCCCAGTCCAGCCGCGCGCGCTGGAAGGCGTCGTCGCGCAGCTTCTGGATCTCGTTGCGCTTCTCCTCGGTCGCCAGCTCGTCCGCCGACATGTTGATCAGCTGCTCGGCGCTCACGGCGTCCTGCAGCAGGTCCTCGCGCAGCGCCGCGTTCTTCTTCAGGTTAAACGACAGCTGCCGGAACTTGGCCGTGTACTCCTTCTTGTTCTCCCTGGGCATGCCCATCTGGAACATGCGCGCCATCGCGATCTCGATGGCCACGGCCACCTCGTCCGGGCTCCCGCCCTCGGACGCGGCAAGCGTCTCCTTGAGCTTGGTACGCACGGTCGCGCGCACCTTGTCGAGCCCCGCGGGGATGAGCGGTCCCAGCGACGCGCGCGGCGCCGGCTTGGGCGTCGGCGTCTTCACCGGCGAGCTGGACGCTCCGTTCGGGCGGGGCGCCACCGCCTTCTTGGGGATCTTGTCGTCCGAACTGCTGGCGGAAGAGCCCGAGAGCTTGCGCTCGGCGCCTGCCGCGCCGGCGGGCTTGGGCGACAGCGCCATGGACTTCCAGGCCTTGACGAGGCCCCTGGCGACCGCCGCGAGCTTGTCGTTGTCGTGCTTGCGCAGCTTACCCACCGTGTGGCCCAGCTTGGTCTCCTTGAGGATGGCGTACGTGACGGTGGCGCTCTCGAGCGCGCGCAGCACGTCCAGCGCCTCGGCCTCGTCCGTCACGTCGCCGCGCGTGAACTTGAGCAGCCGCCTGTGCAGCGTCTTGGCCTCGTTCATCTCGGTCGGTTACGCGCGGGGGAAGCCGCGGGTCGGGCAGGAGGGGGAGAGCGGCGGGAGGAGCGCGACGGAGCGGCGCTGTGTGGGGAAGAGGAGCGCTGGCGGAGGGCCTGGGAGCGCGGAGGAAGGCTTCTCCGGGTGGTCTGGCGGGCCGGCGCTTCTTCGTCTGTGACTGGAAGACGGCGTGGCGCTGTGGTCGACGGCTGGAATTGTAAAGTATCGGATCAAAATAAGATTAAAATATAAATAGTTGGACAAGTAAATGTATATTTATAAATACTGGATTGTGGGTGGACTACAAATGTATATAGTTTATGGTTACGTTGTGTACCCTTTCTTGACGTGAAACACACAAGAGATTGTGCAATTTAAAGGTTCCAGCGTTTGGTCATTTTCAAGTCTCAGTCCATGGACTGACCGCAAAAGTCAAACCATCTTGGCTTAATTTTTGCGGAGAATCCATGGACAGGGACTCAAAAACTCCCAAAAGTTGATGCCAAAAACACTTGAACCATAATTATCGAACTCTGGTGCTTTTCGAGTCCGA
>JAADYF010000231.1:0-29981 GCA_023338175.1 Phytopythium delawarense
AGACTCTGGTCCTAGTGTAGTCATGACCATTTGATTTTCAGCAGTTTTTACAAATGTCGTAATTACCCACTTGCATTTTGCATGCTTCTAATAGAAGAGCGTCGCCAATGACAGAACGACGCCAATGACAGGAATTCTAGGTACATGTCATTGCAAATATTTCAAATGCTTGATTTAAGGGGAGAATATTTCAAACCAAATACAAAAGGGTGAATTTAGTTTACTGCAGAGGTTTTTGTTTGTATGATATTTTTAAAACTCTTAAACACTCTAAAAAACACTTATATTGTATTGTAATTTGGGATAATCAAGCGCAAATGGTTATATTTTTTGTGTTTTTTTTGTGTTTTTTTAGCTTGCTATGTATTACCGTTGTGCAGTCAGGCGCTCTCAGTCAACAAGAGCATGCATCTTGTTGGTGTTCATCGGTTGACAACTTGTGTTGCGGCCCGAAACAAGTGGCAAGGTAAACACGGACGTTTGAAGCCCTTCACATGGTGGCATGCAGCGTGCTTGCGAGCCTCATCTCTGCGTAGAAGGCGTTGAAGTCAGTCGCGCTTGGTTCATGTGTACAGTCGATGGCCCGATGAAATTACTTTGCTGGAGGGATATATCTATGGCGAGGCAGACGACGTCATGAACCGAGTAGAAGTGTTTGCCAAGTGCTGGATGGGGCGGATTGCAGCGAATCCTCGGAACACGCACAGCCGCCAGCTCTCCTGCTCAACAGGGTGATTGCTCAAACCGGTCTTTTATCAGTGATTGTAGTTGGGCAGAATTGTCGCTCAGGTGCGAGCTTCTGAAGGTTGGCGGCGCTGGTGTCCAAGTTAAGGGTTGCTGAGTGCACTGACCGGTAGTGCTACTAGCAGCCAACCGTTGTCTGTGGAGCAGCGAACAGCGAGCAGCGAGCAGCGTACCCGGCACTGATATCGGTGACGGCCCTGCATTTGTCGGCGGCGCGAGCACGGCCGGCGTGGGCGGCAACGTCCATGTCCATTCTGGCGTCGGTGGCCAGCGACAGCATCGGGGAGCTGTCGATGACCACAGCGATAGCAGCAGTGTAACCTCTTAGCTCATTGGCTCTGCTGTGGTGGGTAGTTGGGCGTCGTCTAATTTCTCGTTGGGATACTTAATGCTGCGAGTCGAGTGGTCGGAGGAACGGCAGTGGTGTCGTGTTGATCGCATCTGGCGGCTCGAGTTCTTGTGGCGTGTCGTTGTCGACTGGTTCGGCGAGCAGCGGCTCTGCTGGCTGTATCACGCTTGCCGTCAGCTCGCCAGTGCTCGGCAGCGGTGACGTGGCTGTGTCTGGCGGCTCAGTGATGAACAAGGTCGCTGGCGCTGTCCACCTCGTAGGCGGACATCTCGAAGGGGACATGCGAGGCGTTTAGCGTATCACCTCTGCCAAATAAGAAGAAGAAGAAGAAGAAGATGGGACTCGTCAATCTAACTGTTTGATCGTAATTTCAGCAACACCGGACAATGGTATTTCCTGTTGTTCTTGTGATTCTATTTCGACATATCGCATTTCATGCCGCATAGAGGCGATTTAGAGGGAAGATTAGGGTAAAAATGCAACTCTGTGTGTAAAACGCCGCTGTTAAACAATGAGGATGGGCCGCGCAAAATTCAGACAATCCGGCACTGCAACTCCGTATACTGCACTTCCTTCGAAGTCCGGATGTGGACATGGTATTTGCCATAAACGAGCAAAACCGATTCAGAGATAACAGCTTTGCAAGATACCCAGCCAGTTGGAGCTTCCAAGGCAAATGATCGAAGTGTCGAGCTACAGCTCCGACCTTTGCAGGCTGGAACCACCTTGTTTCGCTCCTATCGAAGCGACTGCCGTCACCATTTGAACACCTACGGACTGGATTGGCTGGTTGAATGTGCGCTGTGCCCACTCTTTCTCGGAATGCCCCCTCCAGCATTCAAAATTCAAACATTGGCGGGAAAACTGGCGCCACATGGAAGTCACCCAGCACGCTTGCTGGCCGATCATCGTCGACACTGCGATGCGTCTCGTGGCGAACCCGGTCAGCTGGCTCCTGATTTGGAGTGTCGACAAGTGAATAGAAGCGTGGCAGGCACTCCACTCTCCTCCTGCATACTCAGCGTGTGGTTGGTCGCATAGACCACCCGCCGGGCCTCAAGAAGCTGCAGACGCCAGGCGTGGTTTCTACGCAGGGCCTACCGTCCGAGGCGCGGAGGTGCTCATTCAGGTCGGTGTCGATTGTACGGTAGATGGCGCACGGCGATGTGGCTTTATCAGCGCTGCGCTGCTTCGCTTCTTTGCCCAGCGTTCAGTGCGCCACTGTGTGGTCAACCGGGAAGCGATTCATCCCGCACGCGTACCTGTACTATTTCCTGCTTGGATGGAAGCGTCCACCCGAGCGCGCGCTTGCATGTGTCCCCACGCGCCGGAGAAATGCGTAGAGAACACGGGGGAAGCACCTCGGGGTCGTTTGTCTTCTATCTCAATACGAACTTCGAGACTCATCAACAACCCTCTCTTGCCATGCCTCCCTTCAACAGGCGTAGATAAGCGCCAGCGATGCTACATATGGGAGCTTCTCTATGTTGGTCGCAGATCTATATGCTTCAGGGTGCGCACCGAGTACGCACCTCGCGTGGTGGGACCATGCACGTGCCTCGTCGCCAATGCACTCGCCGCGTTTTTCATCGGGGCCAAAGGTGCTGGGCGGCGGCGTATGATCACGAGCCATGTTGATCTATGTAGGCCCCATACTTCGCGGCGCCGAAGGTTGGACGCAAATGCTTCTCAAGCAACAAGCGTCCCCGCATGCTCTTGAGCACTGCAAGTTGTAGTTGAAGTGAGATTGATCGAAAGATGGTGTGCACCACACCAAACCTTGAAGTTGCCTTTTGAACATCATGACCAGCCAGCGAAATGGAGGAGTACGTAGGTATTGCTGCGCATGGAATGCCTCCGAACAACAATCCGGCGCAACAGTCAAGCATTCCAACCAATTGGATGCGCTACGACTGGGCAAGGCTCCATCTCCGTGGGCTTCTTGCGGGCCGGTTTCTCTGTCGGAGACGGAGAAATGAGCAGCAGGAGACGCAGACACGCGCGACAGCCAAAGCGGAGCCACTGGCCACGAATCGGTCGCGCACTGTGCTCTGGGAAGGGGCCGTGGCGTTCTTTTCGTCGTTTGGGCTTGCACAAAAACGAAAGCGTCGCAACTCTTTGTAGCCATATGGAGGAGGTCGTTAATTATGGAGTCGTGTGAGTGGTATAATGCTCGCGCATTTTCGTGATCAGGCAAGCGCGCTTTGCTCCATAGAATGAACAACATAAGCATCGTCAGCTTGGATTTTTGGCTGCGACATCGATCTGTCCAATAGAAACTACACCATTGTGAGGCGGGATCGGGGCACGAGCCTCCGACTTGAGACGGCACTGCGTCGCAGTTCAACGGCAACGAGAATGGGAATGCAGCAGGAGTGCCTATCACAATGCGAATGTGGGTGTCGTCGGACTTGGTAAACTTGCCGTCACAATGCGTATGGACTTCCAAACCAAACCACACACTACTGTATCGGTTGGGAAATCGCCAATGGCAACTGCTCCGTCGTGATGGACGCCTGCTGCTTGACTATCGGTGGCGTCTATGCCGTCGTCGATTTGTTGCATGGCTCGGCGTGGCATGGCCCCTGTCTGATGATCTCGCGAGTCCGACAGCCATGGCGAGCTGCATCAAACCAAATCGCGATAACTCGGCCCTCGACATACTAAAACCCCTCGGAGACGCCCAAAAGGTAGGATTTACGCTCGGATCCGGTCGAAAAGACAAGAAACCGGTGCGGCCGCGCAGGTTCGTGGCGCGTCAGAACGGTGGCGAAACTGCGCGTGCAGCCTATTTTTGTCGCCGGGATCCTCGTCGGGCGTCCTGCAGCCTGATCTTGAAGAGTTTTTATACGATCTTTGCGTCTTCGCGTCGTCGCTTGTCTCTATCTCCTCCCGCACCGGTTTAACATGCAGCGCCAAAAGTTGGTCCAGGGCTAGGGCAGGCGCACCTGAAGCTCGGGACAGAGGCACGACGCGCAGACCTGGTGGGACTTGGGCCGCTCGGTTGCAGCGGAAAAATGCGGCGCCGGGCTTGTGCTGCGGTGTCTTTGCGTCCGGCTGGCCGGTGTGGGAAACGCGCGGGCCTCATAATCTCCGCGACAACTTGGGGTTTGTATGGCCGCGTCGTCCCGTCCTGGAAGATAAAAACACGAAGGCTCCAACTTTGGTTCTTTTGCGCGCGTCTTGACGCCTTTTTGGCGCCGGGCCGCGGCTGTGGCCCCGCAGAGAGGTCATTCTCACATTTGCCCCACTGATCGCAACGCGAAATCCCCGCCCACGCACCTTCGGTCCCGCTCCACGTGCTCTTGGCAGTGCGCGATCTCTCTGGACACGACGACGACGACCAACACCTTCTACCCGAACATGCTCAACCGGCCCAGCTTCCAGCGGTACTCGCCCTCGATGCGCGAGTTGGACATGATGGGCCGCTCGCCGACGCTCCCGGGACTGGCCATGCCGGCTCCGATGCCGCAGACCACGTGCAGCAGCCGCGTAAGCCCCATGGCCAACGCCTTCGCCTCGACGGACTGGCGCCTGGCGACCGAGGACCTGCGGCGCATGCGGTCGAGCAACGTGGTGCTCATTGAGCGCATGCTGCGCAACCACCAGCCGCACGATGTGCTGAGCCAGGTCCCGGAGAACACGGACTGGCGCTCCAAGACGTTCAAGCTCGCGCTCAAGATCGAGCGACTCATTTTCAAGGCCGCCAAGTCGCGCGAGGACTACCTGGACCAGGAGACGCTCGCTCGCCGCGTCAAGATCCTCTCACGCCACCTCGTTCGCATCCGCATGCGCAAGAACGCGCTCGCCGACGGCTTTCCGACGCGCACGTAAGGGGAGGGAGACACGCCTCTCGTTCGTCCGCGTTGTTGGTGGCTCTCGGAGCCTGGACCACCCGCCCAAGCGCGTGACTGTGACCCGCCCTTCCTCCTCCGAGCGACGTCCACCGCTATGGTCTGTCATCAGACTGCGAAGCACTCGCCACCCCACCACCCTCCCCCGCGTGGACGACGTTCGAGACGGCTTGGAGCGATACCAAAGTGCGCGGTGCTGTTAGCCCCCAGTATTTATTCCACCGCCATGTTTGAGCTTCTGCCGACCCTCAATATAAGTTGTTATCCCCCATGGTCGTCTGGACTCTCCTCGCACACAAGTCGCCGTTCTTGTTGCCGACGACCATGCTCGAGGTGGACATGCTCCCGAAGGACTCTCGGTGCCGACTCATCGCCACTTGCGACGCCATCCCCCTTGGAGGTTCACATACACCAAGTGTTAAACGACCGTTCTCCCTTCCTTCACGAGTCGTCGGCGAGGTTCGTCGGCCGCACAACGCCATGCTCCAAGCAACAGCGTGAGCGGGAAGAGAGCGACATCGGCGAGGACGCCCCCAAGCAAGCTCTCGCTTTATGCCTGGTCTGTAACCTGTGCCCTATATGTCTGCCACTTCGAGGACGTCGTCGCTTTTGATTGGTCTCCGTCTGACTCATTACGATGGTTATCAAATATCTGACCAATCATAGCCCAATATGTAACATTTACAATATTTGATAGCGATTTGCGCCGCAACTTTCGCGCTGCAAAAAAGCTGCATGCAGCCTTCCTTCGGGTTCGCTGTTGTCGCCAGAAGCGGCAGCGCTCCGTGATGGACGCGGAGATGAGAAAAGTTTAATGAAATCGTGGAGAACATGGTCGAATACCTAGCTCACGGTGCGTTTCCAGCTTCACCACGAGCCCGAAGCTCGAAACCTCGACGGAGAAGCGAAAAGAAATGCGCCGCCGCAATGCGCGCTGTGCCTTTGGCGTTGGCTTTCAGCTTTTCCTTTTGTGTTGTCGGCTTTCCTTGTTTGTTTTATGGTAGGTATCGGAAAGTCTCCTTGACCAATTTGGGGGCAGTTCGATGGAAGTCGAAATGATGCCGAAACGCTGCATTGCGGTGTGTCACAAAAACACGAACTGGTCTGAGTTCTTGGGGCTTCGCGGCCATGTTCAGGGAACCCGCGCCAACTCAGAATGACCTCAAAGCCCTCGAGGTGATGCGTCTAGCAGCCAGTCTACTTGGTCTGCAGATGCAAAGCAACTGGTTAAACGGGGATCGGCGACGGCCCGATCTGGCTCGTCGGCCAGTGGACGCGCCTCTTCCTTGACAGCAATGCATTTCGCGAATCGTGCTGGCCGCGTGCGAGCACCTTCGCGCAGCCAGTGTCTCAAGGGCGTTGTCGATGTCTGATAGGTATGCGTACCGACTCGCACGGCTGCGCTGCGCTCTTATAAACGACAGACACGACACGGCGCTCATAGAAATGCCCAAGCTGATCGAAGCTACATATAGACATGGAGCTGGTTGCCGCAGCGAATTCCCAGTCAAAAACGAGCTCCGACCGCACCAGGTGCGGCGACTTGCATGAAGTATAAGCACGCTCGTCACGAAGAAACACGCAACGCACGCGCGCCAGCATGGGATGAATGCATGGGCCAAAAGGCTCTGAGCGCTATTTATGAGGTTGACCTTGGGGCTCGGCAATCTACGGTATCGACCCCTCTTGGTCCTTGTAATGGGCCGGCCTGGGCCGAAGCGGTCTGTCTGTTGCCGTTGCAGCACTGGGGAGAGGCTGCTGGATCATATAGAGACGCACCCTGTGCGCCATCTACTGCCCCAGCACCGCTTGCTTCCATCGGCACTGACCCGCCGTCTCGTGCCCAGAAACGCTTCGATCCATTTTTCTCGATCGGGTGTAGCATTGATCCACCACACCATGCCAAGCCAGCAGCCTGCGTTCCCCCCTGGGCGAGAAAAGAGCCGAGCAAGCCGTGCCGCAGTCCTTGCCATTTCAGAAATTGATCCCAACCGCGATGCATGAGCTTCAGACGACGACGGTCCGGGTCGACCTCCAGTTGGCCACCCTGCCGCACCAACTCGTCGACAAGAAGCCGCTGCCGACCGCCGGTGGCAGCCTGCCATGGAGCGACATCCGCTACTACGACAATAGCTGGTTCGAGATCAGCGAAGACCTGCGCAACCGCCGCTGGAAGAATGTGGTGCTGGTAGACCGCATGCTGCGCGGCCACCGCCCGCACGAAGTGCTGACCCACGTCCCGCAGAACACCAACTGGGAGTCCAAGACCTTCACACTCGCGCTCAAGATCGAGCGCCTCATGTTCTTCGCCGCCAAGTCGCGCGAGAGCTATCTGAACGAGCGGACGCTGCGGTCGCGTGTGCGCTTCATCTCGCGTTGCCTCGTCCGACTCCGCGAACGCAAGAACCTCGCGTACACCGGCACGTCCGATCCTCGGTTGATGCACCTTGTCAAGCGCCACTTCGCCTGAGCTGCAGTAGTGGAGGCGAGGCGTCGAGACAGCGGGCAAAACTACTCTTAACATCGTATAATTATCGATCATCGTTTATTCGACTCGTTGGTTGCTGTCCATGCACTCGCGCCAGTCCACTGATTTGATGCGGTCCAGCGGTAGAAGTTCATGGGGAACCCCTCTTGCAGGTCTCGACCGGTCCAAGCGCAGCACACGAAAGCTAGCGTGTGCTGCGATATGCAGCCAGTGTTGGCACATCCAGCGTTTCCCCTTGTTTGGAGCATGTTGAGCAGACTGCATGCAGCCCAGAAGGAAGTCCAACGCTTTCACGGTGATCGCCAACCCTCGGGTAGAAGATCATAAAGCGGTCGTCACGAGGCTGCCAGCGTCCTCACGTCCTCGCCATATCTTTCGAAGCGGGCTGTGCGATGCGATACAATCACCAAGGGATTCCCAATACGTTCTTGATCTCCCCATTGCCTTTTTAGCGACACTTTTGCGATTCTAAACAGATTCCTAAATGACTAGCGCTATTTCTCGATGGAGAACGCTCACGCACTTCTCGCCAAAAGGAGGCTAAAATCCACCAAGAATTAGCGTTCTAGAATGATTGCAATTCCACCCAAGTCCAGAAGCCAGTCACCAAAAAAGAAGTTCCAGCCAATCAAAAGGGCAGAACGAGCTGCAAAGACACGAGTAAATGCGGCGAAAAACGCAACGGCGCGGATTTCACTTTTTTTTGCGTCTCCTCCTTTTGCACAAGGCAAGAACAGTCTCGGTCGACCACCGCCGCAAAGCAGTCGTTGATCGCTCAATCGACTCCCAACCGCAAGTGGTGCGACCCCAGCGCGCTCGACACTCGCCATTCTGCCCTTGACCCGAGAACGAACGCATCATGAACCGGAGCAACTTCCCGTACGACCCCGAGGGCGTCTTCACGAGTGACGCCGCCACGCAGAGCGACGACACGTGGATCGGCCAGTTCGACGACATTGAGCTCGCCTCAGATGGTGCAGCGGTGCCGTCCCAGCTTCGCTCAGGGGCATCTCCGTTCTTCCAGAGCGAGTGGGTGTTCAACTGGCGCGAGCCGTCTGAGGACCTGCGGCGACTGCGCGCTCGCAACGTGCTGCTGATCGACCGGATGCTGCGCGCGCATCAGCCCCACGACGTGCTCACGCAGGTCCCCGAGAACACGAACTGGCACAGCAAGACCATCACGGTGGCGCTCAAAATCGAGCGGCTCATGTTCACGACAGCGAATTCTCGCCAGCACTACGAGGACGAGGCCACGCTTCGGAGCCGCGTCCAGCTCCTGTCGCGACAGCTGGTGCGCATGCGGAAGCGGAAGAACGTGGTGGCCGGCCTGGTCTACGTGTGAAGCCAACAGATTCAGCCAGCTGCCAATATTTATAGCGTTGAATTGCGTGCCGCTTTTCGCTCTAATTTTAACCAGTATAAAGCCTTTTAGCATTTTGAACTTGCGAATATGATCCAACAGAACGACATGATATCTAAAATACGATCCGATGTTGGCATCCATAGAATGACGGTAAAATGAATAATACCTGTGAAGAGAGCAACCCTCTGTTTGTGCTGATCGAATTAGCAGAGAATATTTTATCACAGATATGAGTCAAATCTCGACAGTGAGTAATAAATAGCCTGGGAATTATTTAACCAAAAGCTCCAGCAGCTGCCGTCGGCAAGCACAGCCACGACACATCTGCCCAGCTCAGCGAGACGATGCATATCTATCTGCGTGCAGTCGGGCGGCCGACTCAACGAAAGGACGGGCGTCCGCGAGCAGGAAAGCCGTTGTTGGGCGGCTCGCCTCCGCCGACAAGTCCATACAAATGCCCGCTGCACTCGTCGACGCTCGGCGTTAAACCGCGGGACGAGTTGACAATCGGTCGACAAAAAAAACTGCAAAATGTACCGTAATTTGTCGGCGGTTTTGTCGCCCATCCCGTTGTAATTTCCCTCGTAGGGATAGGCGGGTAACACAATTGTCCAAGTTCGTGGGGCGGACGGGGTTGGGGCTGTCCACCTTTTGGGCCAATCAAAAGGATGTGGCTACATGGATACGAAATTCCGAAAACACCAGTTCCAGAAGCGTGGCGCTTCACGTTTTTGCGACCGAGCGCGTTCGAACTGACTTGGCTCCAGTATACTGGCAGTGCTCTTCCGCCGCCTTCACCATGCAGCGTGAAATGCTCATACCGCCCCCTTCCTCTTCATTGCCCGAGCGACTCTTGTCTTCGTCTTGCTTCGCCTTGGGAGAAACGCAGACGCATCGGGATCAAGTCGACCGACTGGCGTGGCGACTCGACAGCTCGACCGCCGCCTCCGCCTGCGCCACAGGCGGCCCGCGCGCGTCTAGGTGCTCGCTCGTCCAAGCCAGAGACCGCCTGCCTCGCTATTTATTGCCGCGATTCCTTCGTCGTGGCGTCTTCTTTGCGGTCGTCGGAACAAGTCGCGTTTCGGCGGTGTGGACTCCGCAGAGACAAGCAAGCGCCGCCCTGCTCCGACGATCCATCCGACCGTCCGACCACCTTGATGGCCAGCATGAGCAAGTCGACCGGTGGCGGTGGGTTCTCCTCCCACGGTAGCCCGAACGACTTCGAGAATAACGGAGAGTTGCCGCCGTACCTTGTGGGCTCCGACGCCGACAACCTCGGCCGCCGACCGCCGTTGGCGACCGTGTCGCCGCTGCCGTCTCCGTTCCTCGGCAGGCTCGCGATGACTCCTCCGGTGCTGACCGCGCCAGTTTTCGAGGCGTCGCCGATCCCCCAGTCCATGGGATATGATGATGGGAACAGCGCAGCCAACAGCAACGCGTGGCGTGAGGGGACCGAGGAGATGAGGCGACTCCGCGCGCGTAACGTCATTCTGATCGAGCGGATGCTGAGCAACCACCAGCCGCACGATGTGCTCACACAGGTGCCCGAGAACTTCAACTGGCACTCCAAGACGTTCACGCTGGCCATCAAGATCGAGCGCCTCATGTTCGCGTCTGCCACGTCGAGGGAGAACTACCTGGACGAGTCCACGCTCCGTAGCCGCGTGCAGCTCTTGTCGCGGCACCTGGTGCGTATCCGCAAGCGCAAGAACGCCATGGCGACCGCCTACACCACCAGCGCCTGAGAAAGATGTTTGGGGTGGACCACACTACACATGCCTTGGTGGAGAGCTTTCGAGCCCTCGGAGCGAGGCAGTGACTGTAGCAACCAGTTGCTGGCAGTCTGGCGCACGTGGGTGGGGTTGGATGCAGCGTGCAGCGTGCAGTGTGCAGTGGGGAGCGCCATTGATTTAGACAAAGAGGAGGAAGCCCCGTGGTCCTCACGCATGGTTCGGAGCGGAAGACGGCAGCTTCGTGCCGCGGAACATGCCGCAGCGGGTATTTAAAGTGCCGTATAATAAAGAGCACCTTGCGTCGTCGAAGCGAGTTGGTTGGTCACCATGACAGTGGCGGCGTTGAGGACACCGCAGCGGTGACCGCGGGCACTGCTGGACGAACGATGGAAGAAGCAACGTGTGAGAAGTCTTTGACTCAGCTGCCAACGGAATCGACAATGCATTTAGATGGAATCTTTGTAAATTTGCTAGTTCGAAAAGCAAAACACATACGACTTGAAAAAAAATCAATTTGGTCGAAAACACCACACGAATGAAATTTACCATAAATCGACGTGCAACGCTTCAACTGAGAACCAAACTCTCACAGCCAGCACACAGCCCGCCATGACGCGAACGGAGGGCTTCGGACAGCCTGCTTCACTTCGCCGCGTGCTTCGGTCAACAATGAGGCACACTGACACTCGTGTGTCGGTCGCGAGTTTGCTGTTGATGCACCCGAGTCCCGAAATACAATCGAACCTATAAATACTCGCTGCTGCTGCTGCGAGAACTCGTGGCGTCGATTCGTCTCTGTGGCTTCGCTCCGAGAAGACCTCAAAGAGCCGACCACTACTGATCGCAGCTTCCTTCGAGATGCACAAGCCGCCGGAACCAGCCAACGCATTTGGCGGGGTACGCACTCCGACGTTGCCGCTTGAGACCTTGCCGCTTAGGACCTTGCCGCTTGAGACTCGATGTCTCTGATCGCGAGTGACTGTTTCAGGCGTCGGGAGCCTCGCGGCGAGCCATGTGGAAGCGCCAGGTCGCGGGCCAGGCCGTGCGTCCGCGCCGTGGATGGCCGAGTCGAACTGTATAATAGCATAGAGATGGCATGCTGATTGGTCTCTTGTGGTGCAGCCTGGCAGCAGTCCAGGCGGCGGCGACTCAATCGCCCACATCTCCCTCCCGAACGGCGAACAGATTCACGACATGTCCGTGCGGTTGGCCCCTTCCATTGCGTCCTCCAAGGCACTGACATGCTGGTGAGGCAGAAGTAAGATGTTGCAGAAGCACTGCGTCAAGGACGAGCAGCGTACGGCGCACCGGTTCCAGCAGCAGCGAGAAAAGGCGCGCACGGCTCGAGATCGCAGCAGCAGCAGCCCCGGCCGCCAGCCGCTCGACCCAACCAGCGTCACCGCGCAGCGACTGACAGACGCACCTGACACTTTCTACGACACGGATTGCGGCTCGAAAAAGGTTTGTCGGTTGCGTCTTTGATGCTGCGTGCGTCTCTAACCTATGACGCGTGCAACAGACTATGCAGCGTGCCGTGGACGACTCCAACACGTGCCGCAGCGCCTTCAGCTCGACCAAGGACCGGTTCGCGAGCACAGCAGCGTACCGTGCGTCGACCTTCGCCAGCGTCGTCAAGGAGCCCTTCTCGGACCCGGAGGCCATCGGCCCGGGCACGTACCGCTCCAAGCGGCGCGCCATCCAAGTCAAGAAGAAGCAGGTGCCCACGCCCGAGTACATGAGCAAGTCGGCGCGGTTCGAGCGCGCGCAGGCGCAGGTCTCGGTGGTGCTGTCTCTTGGTGACAGCGGTGGCCAGGGCGAGTCGCCGAGGAGCCCCGTGCTGGAGAAGGCGAGCGGGTTCGCGCAGCACCGGCCGTCGACCGACAAGGTCCGCGGTCCGGTCATGTCGACCACACCGAGGTTCAAATCGCCGGTCTTCCCTGGTACGGCGGGCAGCTCTTGCCTGGTGGCTCTATGTGTGTGTTTGGGGCATCTCTCTGACGTTTCGGCGCGTGGTCAGAGCGGTATGTGTCGTCCAAGGAATACCGGTGCACCAAGGACGCACCCGACCGGTTCTACGACATTAGTCCGTCCTGCAAGGTGCGATCACTTGGCTGCTGGTTCGCAGGGGTTGGCTGCAACGCATAACGCCGAGCGTCTGTCACATCGGAGCAGTTCTCCATCGACGCGTCCGTCAAGAGCTCGAGCTTTCGCTGCTCAGCCATGGTCTCGCGCGCCAACCGCCTCTCCTCGGTGGGTCAGTCAGTCGTCTCCATGGTCGACGTTGTCTCTGTCTCTAACGTCCATCGGACGCTGGCAGGAAGCGTCGATGGTTCACAACACGCCAAACGTGCCCATCCTGTCGAGCGCTACGCGGGACATCGGCCCCGGCGCGTACAACGTGCCCGTGCGCTCGCCCGGCGCGTCCGAGGACGTCAACTTCATCATGATGCCGCAGCACGTATGCGTTCGCGTTCGCTGCTATATCTCGGTCCACAGGGCGATTGGGCACGTCGGACTGACGCGAGTGGCTTGCTACGAGACAGATGGACCGCTTCGGACTGCCCGGCGCCAACGTGGGCTTCGTGGAGGCGCGCTTTCGCCGCTTCGCGCTCGACCCGGAGCCGCCGGCGGCGTCCTCCCCACACCGCTCGCCTTCGCCCCGCCGCTGAAAGAATTCGCAATAATACTTATTTCAACCAATAGAAACACGGTATTGATAAAACAATGCGTCTTGATTGGATAAAAAATGAAAAGCGACAAAAGACTGGCCACGCACCGCTCACAGGAACAACTCGACCGGGAACACCAAGGGAAGAAGCCGCGGGACGACCATGAGCAAGATCTGGAAGAGCGCGCCGACCACGTTCTTCAAGGCCGTCAAGCCCGTGGTGCACTGGTCCTTCGTGCCGCTCATCATCGTTATCGCGCTGCGGCAGGAGCCCGAACTCTCGTGCGTCTCTCCTCCCGGTGTTTAGTGTCGTGGGAGTTGGCGCGCAAGGACTGACTTGTCGGCGGATTGTGTTGTGCTCCACAGGCTCTGGCAGGTGCTCAACCCGTTCGCGGCGCCGGCGGACCCGCCTCAGCTCCAGTAAGCGGCCCGGATGACGTTGAGCGAGTGCATGCGCCGCTAGCGGCTGAGAGAGACGAGAGAGAGCGACAGAGAGAAGAGAGAAGAGGAGGCGGTAACAGCGCAGATGTTGCCTTGGAGAGGCGTTGTGGTGTGTTGGCCGTGGCGATGCCGCTCTCGGATTGTGTGGAGGGGAAATGCAGGCGGCTCTGTGGCTCAAAGCGGGGTGAACTGCGTCCAAAGCGTGTGGGGGACGCGGCTACTTAGCACTTCCAGATCCGGCACGTGTTGTCCTTGGAGCCTGCGAGTTCGTGAGCGTTAGTCCTGTGGAATGCGACAGCAACAAGAGAGTGAGTGAGAGAGAGCGACGCACCAGTGATGACGGTGTCGCCCTCGTAGTTGAAGGCGCAGCTGAAGATCTCATCCGTGTGGCCCTCGAGCATCTGCAAGCAGTCGCCGGTCTCGACCTCCCAGAGACGCGCGACCTTGTCGCTGCTGGCCGTGAGCACCTTGGAGCCCTGCGGGTTGAAGCACACCTTGGAGATCTCGGCCTCGTGGCCGATCAAGATGGCCTGGCACGCGCCCGTCATGGTGTTGTAGATGCGCGAGGTGCCGTCCGCCGAGGCCGTCACGAGCTTGGAGCCCGTGGCGTTGAAGCTCACGTCCAGGATCTCGTCGTTGTGTCCGCGCAGCGTCTGCACGTTTTGGCCCGAGGCCACGTCCCAGATCTTGCACGTGCGGTCGATGGACCCGCTGATGCACAGCTCGCCCGTGTAGTTGAACTGTGTGCTCGAGATCTCGCCGTGGTGGCCCGCCAGCGTGTGGATGCAGCGGCCAGAGCGCACGTCCCAGACCTTGACCGTGTGGTCGAACGAACCCGTAATGATGCGCTCGCCCTGCGTGTCGAAGTTGAGGCTCACGATCTCGGCCGTGTGCCCGAAGAGCGTATGCAGCTCCTGACCCGTCTCGACGTCCCACAGCTTGGCCGTGTTGTCCATCGACCCCGTCGCGAGCACCGTGCCCTGCGGGTTGAACGACAGACACACGATCTCGGTCGAGTGTCCGCGGTACGTGTGATACAGCTGCCCGGTCTCGGCGCTCCACAGCTTGCACGTCTTGTCGAACGAGCCCGTGATGATCTTGTCGCTGCGTTGAGTCAACACACGGTCAGCTTCGGTGTCAGTCCACCAACACACGAGCACTTCTCAACGAGAGAGATCAAGATAGTGAGAGAGATACCTACCCATAGGGGTTATTGAACGCGATCGCGTACACCACGTTCTTGTGGCCCTCGAGCGTGAGTAGCTCGTCGCCCGTCTGGGTGTCCCAGACCTTGCACGTGCGGTCGTAGGAGCCCGTGATGAACCTATTGGTGCGGTCACGACGGCGTCAGTGGGCCGCACGCTCAAGATCTCATCACGTGAAGGACGGCGACGCACTTGTCGCCCGACTTGTTGAACGCGCAGTTGGTGAGCGGCAGGATGTGCGCGCGCAGGATCTTGAACAGGTAGAAGTCGTTGCTCTCGTTCACCTCGAGCTTCTCGATCAGCTCTACAGTCATAGCGCCGAGTCAGTGCCCGCGTCCGCCCGCCCACAGCCTCCACTACAACAGGGTGGCTCACTGTAGATGAGTCGCCGGAGCTGCGGCTTGCGCGACTCAGAGATCAGCGGCTCCTCGAACACAATCTGGTTCACCAGCACCTCAATGTCCGACCTGCGCATGCACTTCCATTCGTGAGCACGGTGCTGTCTGCCACTTCCTCCCACCCTCCGAATTGTGTTGCGTACTCTGCAGTCAGATGCAGCAGGTCGATCTCCTTCATCTCACGTGTGCCGTCGCGCAGCTCATACTCGAGGATGATGCCAGGCGGATAGTAGCGCAGCAGGAACCGCTTGAGCTTCATGGCGGCGCGAGAGAAAGAGAGAGCGAGAGAGCGATCCGGACGGCTTGGAGAGCACCTCGAGGCGCCAGCAGCCGACGAAAGAAGGCGAATAACGATCGCCCTGCGGCCAGTCGGTCGGTCCGAGAGGCACAGCCAGGAGGAAAGCAGGCAGGCGCGACGGTTCGCTTCCAGGCGCCGGTCGATGGCCAAGATCGCGTCGAAGAGGCACATGCAAAACTCCCAGGCGTGTTCAGACACTCTTGATTTACATTCGACACAGCGAGACCACCTGACTCGAACGCCACAGACATCAACTCGGTCCTTCAGATCGGCGGAGGCGTGAGCTGCCGCTGAACGTGGTAGTACGTGCTCTTCTCGGGCGGCGTGCCCGGGCTGTGCAGTGCGCGCTGCCGCCTCCGTCGGTGGGCGAACAGTGCGGCCCCGACGCACAGCACGCCAGCCACCGCGCGGGCGGACAGCGCCGCCGCTTGGGAGCCGTTCCCACCGTCGTCTTCGCCATCTTGGGCCGCATCTTCGCTGGTCGTGGCCGCACTCAGCACCGTCGCGTCGCTCTCACCGACGGCGGCGGTCGAGACGCCGCTATAGCTCCCGGGCTGGAGATTCCCGACGATCTCCAGCGCGTCGTCCGCCGACATGGCCGTGCTCTCAAAGTCCGACTCGGGGCCGACAACCATCGCCATGGAGGAGCCTGTAGTGCTTGATGCTGTGCTGCTGGCGGCCGCGTCGTTGACGAAGCCGCCGACTTGGCTGGAGGCGTCGAAGGGCTGCACGACCGCCGCGGCGCTGAGGCTCTGGTCGCCGCTGCAGCACGCCATGACGACGGCGAGGCCGACAGTGTAGAGCGCCACCAATGACCTCACGGACGCGGTGACTCTACGTGAGGACGCCATGTCCACCTACAATCGCTATCAGCTTGAGATGCGGCCGACGGATTTGGAAATGGACAGCAGCTCATCCCGGCCCACTCCACGACCACATCCTCCTCGCCTGGAGGTCGACAGTGCAACGGAAGGAGCCGCTTCGCTTCTGCTCGTGGCGTCCGGCTTGTTGCTGCATGCGCCGCCTCCGACTCCAGCTGTGGCGCATGGAGCGCTAGCACCGACAGCGTCATGCTCCTCCATTCGAATTGCCGGCGGTATCCGGAGCCGCAGCGTGGCGCCATGACTTTTCATCCGAAACACCTCTATGAATTAATATAGATCCTATAGATGTGCCATAGAAAGTGTTGATAAGGCTTGAGAGATCTCTATAAATGGATGATACCAATATTATTTATCGAATCGGAGAGACCATGCGGTGCTGGACTGGTAGAAGTTGCCGCGAACGATTCGCCTCTGCATGCGTGCAACATGGCAATCAAAAGGTATCGCTGCCTCCTTTGTCGCCTGCGGGTCTCCACCTCTCGGATTGCTTGTTGCAGATAGAAGCACGGCGTTCGAGGTTATCGGCCAATGCCTTGGTCACACATCTCGCTCCAGCGACGATGCAGTCGTCACCTCGTCCGTCCTCTTGATGTGCATCTACCGAACCGGACAAAGCTTCACGCGTAGACCTGGATCATCTCGTCGATCTCCAAGCGGCAGATCGGGCACTTGTCGACCTCCTGGCGCGATGCGCAGGCCCCGCAGAGACACAGGTGGCGGCACGGCAGACACAGGATCGACTTGTCGTTGGACAAGCAGATGACGCACAGCTTGAGCTCCTGCTGCTCCTCCACCTGCCGATCCAGTTTCTTCTGGAGTTCTGCCGCCTTCTCTTCCTTCGCCGACCGCACGCGCGCAAGGGCTGCATCCAGCGATCGCTCCCACTCCTTCAGATCGTCCATGGACGCCGTCGTAAGCCTCGAGGGAGACAGCATCGCGTCCAGGTCGCTTGAGTTGCCTTCGACCAGTGCCGCCGATGCTCGCCGTAGCCGTAATGGCTCGATGCTGTGACGGCCATCCTCGCGCTCCATCCGCAGCAGGTGCTGGCGCTGACGCGGAGAATATGCAGCACCACTTCCAGCGGGAGAGATGAGTTCGTTAGTCTTCATGCGGTTGCGAAGCATCACGAGCTCTTTGAGAAGAGAGTCGTGATGCCGCTCATTCGCCTCGGCACCCTGCAGCTGGTTCTGAAGCAGGTCGTTCTCGAACAGCAGGCCGTCGCGGTCACGCTCAACTCTGTCGATCAGCAGGTGCAGCTTCTGGTTGTTGTGGCCAAGCTGGACGATCCGCCGCCGCGCAATCGCGATTTGCTCTTGCATCTCACGGTTCTGCGCGACCAGCTCCGAGCAGTACGCGCGCCATGGTTTATCTGCTCCGTCACTTTCTTGCAAGTCACAGTAGTCGGTGCCATCCAGATGTGTATCTTGAGCAAACTCCAGGCCGAACGGGTCGTAGACTTCTGCATAGGGGCCTTCTTGATCATCGGCTCCCATGGCGTGACCTTCAAACGAGACTAAACCTTCTTCGCGAAGTCGCTCGTGCAGATGCCGAAGAGATACGAGACGCGCACGAAGTGACGATGCGGCGTCTTCGCCGTCGTCTTCCTCATTGGCACCTCCAAAGCCGTCGTCGATGGAGGGGTACACTGGCGCTCTGGCGCTCTGCTCGTCCGTTTGAAGCTCGAGCACGCTGTCGCCACTCAAGCTGCTGCTATCGTCATACTCGCTGTCTTCCTCCCCGCTCGAAAATGACAGCTCGAATCCGTGGACGACTTGCGGATCGGGTATCTCTCGAAGTGGGAACTGCTGCATCCGACCGTCGGCGAATGCTCCTTCAGCTTCCAACATCTCATCATCGTCTCCAATGAGCAAGTTGGCCATATCAACCGGGAGACCCACCGCCCGTTGATGTAGGCGCTGAGCTTGATGGCGAGCTTCGCTTGCCTCGCCAGTTTGTACGTAGGTATCGCTATAATGGCCCGCCTCGTCAAAGATACCATTGCGGTGAAGCCCTCGCAAGCCGTGCTCGCCATGGAAGTACCCTCCTGACGCAGCATCCGACGGAGTGTCTGACACGTACCGATTTCGTTCGTGCTCAACCATCCCAGGAAACGACGCGGGTCGACTGCTGCGGCCTTGGGATAGCTCTCCTTCAGACGATGGCTTGACTTGATAATGACGGAACATGCTCGCTCGGATCCGCCCGTACACGCCTCTCCCCCACGTCATCCCGTCGACCGCAGCAGCGCACCTCCTCGCCATCGCTGGGTCGTCAAACTCGAGGAACGCGTGGCCTTTTGTACGCCCCGTAGAGCTCATGGATGGAATCACGACTTGGATCGGGTCGCCAATCATGCAAAACAAATTGCTCGACAGGAGCTCCATCAGCTCGTGGCTCCTGTCCAGCGGTACCTTGGGCAGATTGATCAGGACGCAGACGCTGTCGAAGCATGTTCCGACCCGCGCGTTCCCAAACTCGAACTGCGCCATGTCGAACACGGGCCACTTGAAAGGAAGAAAATGTTCTCGGGAGGAGCTCTCGTCCTCTTCGAAGCGGTCGGCTGCCCCAGCGTTCAAGGCCAGCTGGTCGCTAGATATCGCAGTCCACGCTGCGGTAGTAACGCTTCTGTCTCCGCCCAGCACATCCAAGTGTGCATCGCAGACCATTTTCATGAGCGACAGAAAAATGTCGATATAAGCCAGCTCGCAGTCCGCGTCATAGTGCTCGACCTCAAGTATCCCGGCCTCTAGCCCGGCATTTGTCAGAGGCGGGCGGAACCCGAGGCGGTGGAGGCTGCTCAGGATTCCATTCCGGACTGCCTCTGCTTTCGCGAGGTTGACGTCTCTGTTCGAGAGGTCGGCAGAGCCATCGTCCGCAGACTCGAACCCATCCTCTTGGTCGTCGTAATCGCCTTCTGTCGGTGCATCTTCCGTATCCGTGTCGCTGCGAACGCTGTCGACGCTTGCATTGTATGCCTCGAGGTGTCTGACATCATCAGTATCAGCGGGAAGTGGGCTTGCTTGGCGTGATTGGTACTGGTCAAAGCTATCAGCGTGAACCATGTCACCGCTATCGTCGCTCTCGGTATCTTCCTGCACAGCAGGCCCGCAGTGGTCGCTTTCCAAGGTGTCCACACTGTTCCCAGCACCAGCTGCGGCCGTGTCATCAGCTCGCGAGTTCTGAACCGATGCAGACGCTCGCCTGGCACTCGAGTTGCTCGCGACAAGTTCCACGCCCGGCGGATGCGGGAGCGAGCGCCTCCTCGCGTCGACCGCCGCCTTCTCTTCCTCCTGGCCCACCTCGGTCCAAAGCTGCGCGGTCCGAGCGATCATGCTGCGGATCTCCGCCGCTTCCGCGGAGCCTCCGCGATGCTCGAGCCCAACCCCAGGCATATCAAGTCCACTGTGAGCTATGACTGCGGCAGTCTCCGTCAGATCCTACGCGGGGTTCCAATACACAGCCAGGCACACTTACGCTGCTGGGTCGACGGCCGCTCCGCGATCTTGATCGCGCGCCGCGGCCTTCGCTGCTGCCGGCGCAGCACCCACTTGCTGCGGTCGAAGCCTCCGCTGGTGCTCGGCACCGTTCGACGATGGCGCTCGGCGTCGCCTCCCCACCGCGTCCGGCCGCCCTCATCCTGCTGGTTGCCGGCGCCTGCTGCTCCCGCCTGCTGCCGCCCGCTGCCGTCCGCCCTCGCCGACATGGAGGCACAGCGCTCGCTGGGGGATTGAGGAGCTCGGCTGTCAACTCGCGGGCCGTCTGGACGCCGCAAATACCCGCGAGGAGGACGGCCGCCGTTCCTCTTCCTGCCCTTCCGCCCTTCCTGCCGGTCGAATGATCTGGAGGGAGGGAAACCGCCAACAGGCGCGCGCTTTTTCAAGATTGACTGACAGGTTGCTGTGCAGTATAGTGGTGTTGTTGCCATAAAGTAGGAGGCTGATGTCCTATATAGTGTCTGTATCATCAATTGAGGGCGGTTGAATCAGCTGGATAGTGTGGGACACGTGACTTGGGGACACCCTGGTTTTACTGGTCCAGTCTCGGCTGGCCACTGGGTCGCGCGAAAGCTAACCGCACTCTGGCACTCTGGTCGGTAAATTACCGCCATCGAGGCTTCGTCCCGAGCCAAAAGTCGTCGGCCACCGAAGATAACGGCGCGAAGGTTCCCAGCCGGGGTCGGTCTTTGATTGAGCGGCGCAAGAACACGCTGCTGCTGCAGTCGGAAACTGGACGTGGCGGCACTCGGAGGAGCCAAGGGCGAGCAGTCTCTGCGCGGAGCACCAAGCAGCGGACGCGAGGCGAGGCACACGCTCACGCTCTCTCTCTCACACACACACACACTCGACGCTTGACAGTCGACAGTTGACGCTCGAGTCGGCGCGCGCGAGGGAGTGAGCGAGCAGGAGCGAGCAAGAGCGACAGCCGACGGTCCTCGACAGGTGCGCTGGCCGCCGTTTTGGCCCGGGTTTGACTGCGGTGGAGCACGCGTGCGG
Source organism: Phytopythium delawarense (assembly GCA_023338175.1). Classification (NCBI taxonomy): domain Eukaryota; phylum Oomycota; class Peronosporomycetes; order Pythiales; family Pythiaceae; genus Phytopythium; species Phytopythium delawarense. The sequence goes on from JAADYF010000231.1 coordinate 20,919, forward strand.
CGGAGGAGGGGACGGCGCGTCTTGTCCGTCGGCGCGCGGCTTAACTGCCGGTCTGGACGCGACATGTTCTGGAAGATTCGGCGGGGATCTTACTCGATGAAGTTGCCTCTTATCTGCAGGTCCGAACAAGAAGAAAGGGGCGAACCCGGACCAAGGCGCAAGGCAAGAAGAAGGAAGAGGGAAGGACGAGCAACATGGAGGCGGTCGGGCAGAAGCTGCTGGATTTCTCGCAGCCGTTCGACGTGGCGGCGCTGGACCAAGTGGTCGCGAGCATGAATGACCCCAAGAGTCCGCACCAGCGCATGGCCAACCAGATCATGGTGGCGCTGCAGGAGCACCAGGACTCGTGGACGCGCGCGTCCGACATCCTCGAGAAGTCGGCCAGCCCGCAGACCAAGTACTTCGGCCTGCAAATCCTCGAGGACGCCATCCGCTACCGCTGGAAGATTCTGCCCAAGGACCAGCGCGAGGGCATCAAGAGCTACATCGTCGGCAAGCTGCTGTCGGTATGGCCGTGCATTTAAAGGATATGTCCGCTGGGATGAAATGGACTGACGGGATGCAATTGGACTGACGGGTGGCGTGCAGATGTCGTCGAATGAGGCCACGCTGCGCCAGGAGCGCGTCTTCATCAACAAGATGGATCTCGTGCTGGTTCAGGTACGAGGCGTTGCAGAATGCAGTGACACATCGCAACCCGGCTAACCGGCGTGTGCGTGCCTTGCTACAGGTTCTCAAGCACGAGTGGCCGCAGAACTGGCCGTCGTTCATCTCAGACATTGTCGCGTCCAGCAAGGTAAACCGCTGCTGCTGGTTGTGGTATATAGTTTCGGCAGTCGAGTGCTCACTTCGCGCATTGGCTATGATTTCCCTGTGATTGAGCAGACGTCCGAGATCCTGTGCGAGAACAACATGACCATCTTGAAGTTGCTGAGCGAGGAGATCTTTGACTTTTCCAAGGACCAGCTCACGGAGCAGAAGACCAAGACGCTCAAGGAGAGTCTGAACCACGAGTTCACCCAGATCTTCCAGGTATGTGCCGTCAGCAATGCCAAGGTTGTATCAGATGCAGCGAGACTAACCCGTGTTTGCTATGCTGTCAATGCAATCAGCTGTGCGAGTTTGTGCTCAACAAGTCGACGCATGTGCCGCTCCTGACGATCACGCTGCAGACGCTGCTGCGCTTTCTGAGCTGGATCCCGCTGGGCTTCATCTTTGAGACGGACCTGATCCAGATCCTCGTGACCAAGTTCTTGGCCACGGGCGTGTTCCGCAACGACACGATCAGCTGCCTCAGCGAGATCGCCATGCTGCGGGACGTGCCGCCGCAGTACGACAGCGTGTATGTGCAGCTGTACATGGGCGTGCTGAACGAAGTCGGCAAGATCTTGCCGCCGGGCAGCTCGTTCACGCCGTTCTGGGAGCAGGACGAGATCTTCGTGCAGCGGCTGAGCATTTTCTTCACGAGCTTCTTTCGTTATCACATCCAAGTGATTGAACGCCCGATCCGGGCGCCTGGTGACGAAGCGCATCAGGCGTTGCTTGCTGGCCTGACGTATCTCGTGTGTATCGCCGAGGTGGATGACGACGGCATCTTCAAGATCTGCCTTGACTACTGGCATTTCTTCACGAAGGACTTGTACAGCATTGATCAGAACCAGATGAACCCGCTCGCTGGCTTCCAGAACCAGACCAACAACCGTCGCGACTTGGTGGCGCCCGTCATGAACCGCGTGCGCCACGTGATGATCTCGAAGATGGTCAAGCCGTCGGAGGTGCTCATCGTGGAGGACGAGAACGGCGAAATCGTCCGTGAAACGACCAAGGACACGGAGGCGCTGTCGCAGTACAAGACCATGCACGAGACCCTCGTCTACCTCACGCACTTGAACTACGACGACACGGAGACTATCATGCTGGAGAAGCTGACTGCTCAGGTGGAGGGCACGGAGTGGTCGTGGAACAACCTGAACACGCTGTGCTGGGCGATTGGTTCCATTTCTGGCGCGATGAGCGAGGAGAACGAGAAGCGCTTCTTGGTGACGGTGATCAAGGACCTCCTTGGGCTGTGCGAGATGAAGCGCGGCAAGGACAACAAAGCGGTCGTGGCCTCCAACATCATGTATGTGGTGGGCCAGTACCCGCGTTTCCTCCGAGCGCACTGGAAGTTCCTGCGGACCGTCGTGAACAAGCTCTTTGAGTTCATGCACGAGTTGCACCCCGGTGTCCAGGACATGGCGTGCGACACGTTCCTGAAGATTGCGCAGAAGTGCCGGCGCAAGTTTGTCGTCATCCAGAGCGGGGAAGTCCGGCCGTTTGTGGAGGAACTCCTGGAAGAGCTGCCTCGTATCGTATCGGACCTGGAAACCCATCAGGTGCACACTTTCTACGAGGCAGTGGCGTCGATGCTGGCGGCGGAGAACGACCCTGGCCGGAAAGAGGTGCTGCTCGGTCGCTTGATGAGCCTTCCGAACGAAGCGTGGAAGTCGATTATGTCCCAGGCGGCGCATGAAGTCACCATTCTGTACGACGGCCGAGGCATCAAGGAGATCATTAAGATTATCCGGACGAACGTCCGCGTCTGCAAGGCGATCGGTCCGAACGGCTTCAACTCGCAGATGGGCTACATTTTCCAAGACATCATGAACGTGTACGCGGCGTACAGCCAGCGCATCACGCAGATGGTCGAGCAAGGAGGCGAGATCGCCGTCAAGACGTCTGACGTGCGTGCCCTTCGCAGTGCCAAGAAGGAAACGCTGCGTTTGATGGATGCCTTCTTTGACCACGCGTCGACGGACGATGCGTCTCGGCAGCTGGTTGCAAGCCACTTCTTGCCCAAGCTGCTTGAGACTGTCCTGAGCGACTATCAGACGATGACCCCGACGGCGAGGGAAGCCGAGGCGCTGAGCTTGCTCGCAACGATCATCAACAAGGAGAAGGGCATCATTGCCCAGACGGTTCCGATGATCCTCGAAGCGGTGTTCGAGTGCACGCTGCAGATGATCACGAAGAACTTCGAGGATTTCCCGGAGCACCGTGTGAACTTCTTCAAGCTGCTGCAGGCCGTCAATGACTACTGCTTCGAGGCGCTGTTTGCCATTCCGATGGAGCACCAGAAGCTCGTGGTGGACTCGATCATCTGGGCGTTCAAGCACACGGAGCGGAACGTTGCGGACACGGTACGCTGTTTTGATGGACTGATCGTTTTGGCTGATAAGGCATGCTCTGACTGACGTGCCGATGCCTTTCACGTGTTGCAGGGCCTCGCGACGCTATTCGCGCTGCTGCTCAATATCCAGGAGAACCCTCAGATCGCGGCAGGCTTCTACCGGTCGTTCTATCTGCTCCTGCTGCAGGACATTCTGGCGGTGCTGACGGATCGGCTGCATAAGTTCGGCTTCAAGCTACACGCTGCGATCCTCCGCCACATGTTCTCGATTGTGGAGAACAACCAGGTGTCGATCCCGCTGTGGGAGTCGCTCCCGAACCCGCCGCAGATGCCTCCTGGGCAGACCAACTCGGTACGTCTTGACACGATGCCATCAGTCGTTCGTTCGTAGGCATCGAGTGACGTTGTGGACTTGCTGGTCGTGTGGTGTCGGGCAGGCGTTCCTGAAGGACTACGTGGCCAACCTGATCGGCAGCTCGTTCCCGAACCTGTCGCGCGCGCAGGTCGTCGAGTTCGTGGTCGGGTGCTTCGACATGACGAAGGACCTGCCGACGTTCAAGAAGCACCTGCGCGACTTCCTGGTCAACATCAAGGAGTTCGCGGGCGAGGATAACGCCGACCTGTTCTTGGAGGAGAACCTAGCGCGCACGCAACTGCAGGAGAAGCAGGACTTGGCGGCCAAGCTCGCTGTGCCCGGCCTCGTCAACCCGAACGAGCGTCTGGACGAGATGGCCGACCTCTAGGCAGCACTGCGGGCGTCAGGGATGTCGCGCGAGACGGAGAGAGAGAGAGAGGGGCGTGCGGCGTGCGGCGTGCTCCTTCCATCTGTCGCGTCACCGCGCACCTTCGAGTTGTGATTTCCTTGCGTGTTGCTCCATTCAGCATTCCAGTGCGTCGGCATGGCTTTGGCTCGCACATACAAACAGCAAGAGAGAAAAAAGCAGACAAATGAAAAGCAAAGGACTTGCTACTCGCCATGGACCTGCTGGACAGTGAGCTGAGCGGCGGCGACGCCGACAACGCGCCAGCAATCGAAGCTGCGCTAGATGCAGCCACCACTGAGTCGAACAGCGACAGCGTGCCGCACTCGCCACTCGCTGGGCGATCTCGCGTAGCTCCACACCGTGCTCGAGCTTGTGCGAGACGTGGATCTGCATCAAGAGGTTGTCGTACCTCACCAAGCCACGCACTGAGCCAGGCTGTAGGAGTTCTTGCCCGCCGCCTGCAGCGAGCTCTCGAAAAGCTTCGCCAGCAGCTCGAGCCACAGTGCGACCCAACGCACGGAGAACACCAGCGCCAGCCGGCCTGTCGACCGAGAACTTCTTCGTGACCGCCGCCGAGTCGTCGTCGACGCACTTGCCTTTGACGTCCTGGTTACACGATCGCCTGCTAAGTTCGTACGAGCATCGACCGAGCCATGCCACATTGAAAATCACACCACCACACGCTGTGCGATGGCGTCGATACAACGCTGGTGGGACCGCGAAGACGCCAGGCGCCTCGTGCTCGCCGTGCTGGATGAGACGCGCCGTGACAAGTGCTCGGACTGTGGGTTAACGGCGGAGGCGTGGACTCGCATCGCCACGAGGCTTGCTTCCGACGGGTGGTCGAAACAGCAGATACGTGCCAAGGTGCGCCGCCTCATGATGCAACACAACATCTTCGACGCGCTGATGAACAAGAGCGGGTTTGGCTACAACCCGAGCAACGTCAGCTGTGATGTTCCTGACGATGTTTGGAGCCGCTACGTGAATGCTAATCCCGGAGCGGCGGCTTACAAGAATCGCCCGCTCGAGCTGTACAGCGAACAACACGAGATTTTCAACAGGGCCATCGCCACTGGCGAGTTTGTGATGTCCACGCTCGTGGTAGCGCCAATCCCAGACGTGAGCGGCGAGACGAACGACTCGGGCGTCAAGAACGTCGCCGCCGCCTCCGTCCCAACTACCGAGACGATGGTCAGCGACGGAGGTGGTGGCAGCGTGGATGACGATGTTGCTGCTGAAGGCGATCGTGCTGCTGCGCTTGACGCTCCTGCGCCACACAACCATCTTCTTCTGGCTCCGGTCGATCGCCAAACAGGAAAGCGCAAGTCGCGAGGTAGCGGCGCCGCCTTGGCGGAGGCGGTGAACTACTACGCCAGGGTGCTGGAGAAGACCCTCGAGCAGAATGCAGCGCCGACCCAAGTTCAGCAGGCGACCATCGCCTTCAGCCAGCGATTCAGCAGCGTATTTGTTCCTCTCGACCGCGCGCGCTACATCTCGCACTTTGCAGACCATCCGCAATTCGCCGAGGTATATACACCGTATCGGATGTCGCGACCAAGCGCGCCGCTCATCTCTTGTCTTCCGTTGCAGCACCAGCAGTCTCCCTCTCCTAGCGTGTCTCTTTTGTATGGGTCGAGCAATGCATGGGATTCCTTCAACGCGAACTTGTTGAAGTGAGACCTCCTGGTTCCAGAGGTCTTTCTTGGATTTCGATGATTATCCAGGGGAATTCGACCGTCATTCACAGTTTCATCAAATCATACATTCCATGTTGGAATATCCTCAGAGTGCAGGTCCAAACGAGTGTTTATCCAGAGTACTTTCACACCCCGTCGTTCGGCAAAAATATCACGAAACGCGTTTATCCTGTGTTGTGGCATTGCCACAAGACAGTATAAACACGGCTTGTGTTTTTGTTTGCGTGTTTTTGTCGAGGGATGGCGTTAAAGTTCGAGGAAATAGTTTTAGCGTGTTTTATTTCACCTACCCCTTTTAAGTCCGAGTTGACGTGACCCACACCAACATTGCCGTTGGGTAGCCCACACAAAGACGATCTCTTCCCACTCCGTTCTCAAAAGGCTTGGTGACCAAAGCGACACCGACGATCGAATCATGGTGCGTCGTCGCCTGCGCTCTCCTCCGCTCCTCCGCTCTCCTCCGCTCGTCCCGCCTGTAACCTCCTCCTCTGTGCAGTCCGTGACGCTGCACACGACGCTGGGCGACGTTAAGATCGAGGTTTGCTGCGACACGGCCCCCCATGCCGCCGAGGTCGCGACGCCGCTTGCTCCTCCTGCCAAGCTCACAACTTCCTTATGACTGACGCGCGGACTCGTTGGCGGCGACGCAGAACTTCCTAGCGCTGTGCGCGTGCGGCGCGTACGACGGCACCAAGTTCCACCGGTTCGTGCGCCTGCATCATGCGTCGTGTCTGGAGGGTATCCGGATACCAGCGACTAACAAGCGGAGGTGGCGAACAGCAACATGAAGGGCTTCATGGTGCAGGGCGGCGACCCGACGGGCACGGGCAAGGGCGGCGCCAGCATCTGGGGCGGCGCCTTCGACGACGAGTTCCACCCACAGAACCGGGTGCGTGGCTTGACATGGGCATGGGATGGTGAGTGGAGAGCATTGCTAACTGTGGTGAGCTTGGCTCCACTTCCCCATGCAGCACAACTGCCGGGGCATCGTATCCATGGCCAACAGCGGGCCCAACACCAACAAGCAGCAGTTCTTCATCACATACGCCAAGCAGCCGCACCTGAACAACGTCTACACGGTCTTCGGCAAGTACGTGCGTCCAGTCCAATTCGTCAACCACCTTCATTGCCATCGACACGCGCGACGCGTTCGTTCATACAATAAATATCCGAGGCGCTAACCTGAACGATCTACCTGTCGGCCGGATGCAGGGTCATCGACGGCTTCGAGACGCTCGACGCCATGGAGAAGACGCCCGTGGACGCCAAGAACCGCCCGCTCAAGGAGATCATCATCCAGTCCGTCACCATCCACGCCAACCCAATCGCCGACATGTGAGGCGGTTAGTGCTATGCGTGCTGGCGCACAAAGCGCGTCATGAATAGAGTGATGTCGTCCGGCTTCTTGGTCTGCATCTCCGCCATGCGTCGTAGCTGGGACAGCGCGTAGTGGCGCTTGCGCGACGCCTTGCGCACGATCACGTGTCGATCCAGCGTCTGCTTCCCCTTGTGGCGCTCGTACAACGACAGCGACGCTGAGAGATGTTGTTGGGCCGAGGCGCCGCCGTCTCGGCACTCTTCCAACGCCCGCGCGCGGTACTCCACCGCCGCGGCCGTCGCAAACGGGTAGAGCGCTGCGCCGTCGACGTCTTCGCTCGGCATGGGGTTGTTCAGCAGCATCAGCTTCGGCGACACAAAGTCTTCTTCGTCACCTAGAGGGAATACTGGTGTCGTTGCGGCGCCTAGGACCGTATGGGCTCGGGTTGCGGGCTTCGTCTGGCGGTCCTGAAGCTTGCACATGGACACGAGCAGGTCGCAGACCTCCTGTAGCGAGGCGCTGCTCTCCGTGTGCTTGTCGGTGGAGGCCGACCCGAACCGGTCGGCTGTCGCGATCACCCGCGTGATGTCGTCCTTGTACAGGTTGTCGCCGATGCCGTCCGAGAAGGTGAGGCACACGTCGTTCTCCTGCAGCTGGAAGCTCTGCACCATGTACTCGTGGCTCGCGACCTGGCTCGAGAGGTTGACGACGCACGGCACGTTGAACTCGCGCAGCACGTCCAGGGTCTCGTAGACGACCTCTCCATGGCGCACGACGACGCACTTGGAGTCGCCGAGCGTGAAGGTCAGCAGCTTCCCATTCCAGCGGTCAAAGTACGCGACGGACAGCGTGGTCGCAAGTCGCGACTTACGGAACTGGAAGCAGTTGATGCGCGCCGTGCGGATGCCCTCGACCACGGCGCTCTCGAACGCCGCCGCGTCGATGGGCAAGTGGTTGTGGTTGGTCACGTCCTCCAGCGCGCTGCGCACACAGTGCACGACCTCGGTCGCAATGTACTCGGACGAGACGGGCACGTGGTCCATGTTGGCGAGCGAGTTGCGTCCGAAGGGAGACGACACGCCGTCCGCCACGATGTGGAAGTACCCGGTCGCTTCGCCCGCGTCTTCTCCGTGGTACTCGAACCGCGCGCTCGCGTGCTGCAGGCTGTCCTGCTCCGTCCAGCCAAAGTTTCCGCCGCCGTCGCCACCACTACGGAGGCGGCGCAGCGAGAGCGTGGCCGGCATCTTCCAGGCACCCATGGGCGGCCGGCCCTTCATGAAGTTGTCGGACGAGGAGCGGAACTTGGCGAACCGCTGCGTCGTGCGGCTCGAGACGCTCGCGAGCGCGCTGGTCACCGCCGTCTTGGCCGACGCCGTGCGCGCCGCCACGAACGGCAGCGGCAGCAGGTCCGACAGCGACGTGGCGCGTCGCTTGGTGCCCGCGGGCGGAGGACTCGCCGCGGGCTCGGCGAGCACCGCGCGCTGCTGCTCGTGCGTCGGCGCGCGCGGCGGCGACGCGAACGCCGAGCCGCCGCCGCCGTCAGCGCCAGCACCAGCGGGAGGGAACGAAGAGGACGCGGCCATCGACATGCGTCGCGCGCGAGGCCGCGGTGGAATGGGCGGCGGAGCCTTTACGGGCGTCAGAGATGATGGCCTGGAAACGGAGCTCCTGGCTGGCCGGTTGGACACTGAAGTGTCAGGACAATCAGGAAGGTTTTAGCGCCGGCGACACGGCGGTTTACGGAGGAGGTTTCATACGGTGAGAGGCGGTGAGAACAGGGCTGCGATGTAATTATAGACCAGCTGGAAAGGATTTAGCGGCGTTTCTGCGGCGGCAGCTGGGCAAAACACAGGTGGCGCCACGGAAGGGAGGGAACACGACCGAGAGTTCTTGGCGGCATTCGCCTTTGATGGGCATGTCGGCCGCCCATGTGGGGGATTCGAGGCAAGGGCCATGAGAACGCCGCCAGGTGGACAGGTTACTCACCGATAGCGGTTGGAAAGCACGAGGAGGAGCGTTCGCTGTGACCACGTCGCAAGTTTGATCATGAAAGGAATGGGGAATGCATGGTGGGCAATTGGATGGAGCTGGGAGAACGCTGACACTTCGTTG
>JAADYF010000232.1:0-29971 GCA_023338175.1 Phytopythium delawarense
CCCCCCCCCCCCCCCCGCCGCACCAAGCAGGGACGGCGGCTCGATTGAAGATGACAGGCCGATGCGCTGGACGGCCAAGCACGTCATGGACGGCGGCGGCTGCGGATCAGCGTCGGCTGCGATTGAAACCTCAACTCGACCGGGTAAGGACCGCCTCGGCGTGCCGAAAATCCAATTCGAAAATGGCGTACCGTAGAGCGTTGAATCGCGCGCCGTCTTTGTAACCGAACGCGTGAAACACCTGTTTGCTGCCTGGGTTCGTTTTACGCATGCATCCAATTTTCGACGTTTTTTTCTCCGAATCGCGATAATGGCAGCAACAGTTCAAGTGTTGATAATGCGGAGCCCCGCCGCTCGCATACTTTATCCCAGTGAAAGCTCCTGTCAACCGGACAATTCAAGACTAAGTGCGCACGCACCTTGCGTTGCGACTGCTTTCGGCTTCTTCGCATGGCCGTCTGGTGATGGCGTCCAGCTCGCCTCATGCGCTTCCTCCACCTTGCGCTTCGACTCGCTTCAAGCCTGTAAGAAACAACCAGGAGACGCCGAGAGAAGCCTCGCTTCTCCTCGCTCGCCGTGGCACCTCCGGGAATAGCCAAGCGAAGTGTAAAACGCCAAGGACTTCCACGTCCGAAGGCCGAGTTGATACCGGTTGATGCCAGTCCGTGGCGGCGTCTTTGCGTCCCTGATGCTCTCTCGTTTCAAGTGCGCTCGCGTCCTCAAGAGGCGTGGCTTCTGCTTGGCGACCTCATCCGGCGAGCGTCTTTGCTGCCCACCGATGAAGTTCAAGCCTCCACGTTGCACTTGCGCCTCGGAGCGTCAACTCGTCTCTGTCTCACGTTTGGACGCACGTTCCGCGCCGAGCGCTCCACGCGGATCATCTCCCCCCGAGCTTCGACTGCAACCTCGCGAGCCCTCCGGACGTCTGCAGATCGCTTGAAGGTCTCCCCCAGTCGATCGACTGGACTCCCGCCACCTGTAGGCCACCTGTGGCCCGCAGCGGTACAGCTCACGCCGATGGCGACAGCGCAGACGGCCGGAGGATCGATTGGTCGGCGCGCGGGCCACTCCGACGGCGATTTCGACTCGAGGTGGCGGTCGCATCATGTGGAGATTGGTGTCCAGATCCCCAGCCTTTTGTATTGAAAGTGGAGGCGGAACTAACGTGAAAGGCGAGCGAAACGCTCCGCTATCAGCCGCGGGCCGGCCGATCCAGCCGCCACCCAGCGGGGCGGGAGTTGGGCGAGCCACTCGTTTGCTGCTCACCGCCATGGTGATGACGGCTCGCCACGATGATCACGGTCGGGCCAATCCGCACTTTGCGTGCTCATCAAGTGTCCGGGTGTGGCCCGCATGGCTGGTGAATGACGACTGATTCATGAGACGGACCGCTGCATTGAACGCCTCTGCGCGTGGGTCATGGCGGAGTTTCGAGAGCCTCGTCGTCGAGCACTTGGCCGTCGAGACGCTCTGCACTCCATAATGGCGTCCATCTGGCACTTGAGCCCACGACACCAGCGTGCAGTTCAACATGTGCATTTCCCATTTATCTTCAAAGTGTCAGTCGACCAACTGCCGCGTCGATGCAGATGATCCGAGGACGATGCCAACTGAAGCATGCCGAGCGCAGCCCACATCGTCGGTCCCTATCGTATCGGACGCTGTGATCACTCGAGTGTCGGGCTGGTCATTTCAAATGGAGGCGCAGTCGCTGGCGACGCACTGTTCACCACACCACGGCACGACACATCGATGGTTAGAACTCGGTCGTCGCATCCACCGCCATCAAACACACGTACTAGGGAGACTCGGGCGGGATGCTCGCGTCGGATAGCCGCCGCTTCATGAGGCCGCGCCAGCCGCGGCGGCGCCGGTGAGTCTCCTGGAAGGCGATGTAGCGCTCGATGAGGTACGCCTGGCCGGCCTTGACGCCGAGCGCAATGACCGGCAGCAGCGGCAGCGGACCCGCGAACCACGGGGCGAGCAGCCGGTTGGAGCGAGCCATGCACGCGACGATGGCGATCCCGACGCTCACCATCGACAGCGCGTTCCAGACCGAGTACCGCCGCGTGAACGTCGAGGACGAGAGCGCGAGCGACACGATGCCCATGATGGGCGACAGCACGAGCGCGAGCGGCGGCACGAGCAGCACGGGGACGAGGATGGTCGCGCTGCAGTTCTCGTCCACCTCTCCGTCCGTGACGCACTTGAGGTTCACAACCATGGCGAACGTGATCGCCAAGTCCACCATGAGCAGCGACAGCAGCGAGATGCTCAGCATCCACAGCAGGTTCAGTGAACTGCTGCGCGGCACGTTGCGCGGCAACAAGTGGTGCCGCAGGAAGGACGAGACGACGTCCCCTTTCGATCGATCGACCAGGCGATCGTCAAGCTCGTCGGCACTGATCAGCACGCCAGGTACCGGGAGTGACGCGTCAACGGGACCTTGCCAGCCCTCGCAGAATGTCCGGCGACGACGCAGTCGAGTTGCTTTCTTCTTCTTGCCTCCGCCAACAACAAACAGTCCGGGGCTATCTCCAAGCCCGGGCACGCGCGAGTTGCCCGTCATGTCCATGGACCCCGACGTCGACGTCCGCACTCGCAGTGCCTCCTCTCGTATCCGGCTGAACGACATTGCCGCGGCATTGCCCGGCTTTTTCGCAACGCCACCACCTGCTGTTGTTGTTGCCGTCCCTAGTGCCGCAGCGAGAACGTTGCTCTTAGATCCACGGCGTCCGAACCGAGACGCCGCCTGACTCCACAGCGACGCGTCGTTCGGGAGCGGGTCCGTCGCACCAAAGCTGCTGGCGCCTCCGCCGTTGCTCCCATTCTTATAGCCAGGATTCAAGTCGAGCGACGACGAGAGACCAGAGCCACCAGCATACAGGTCTCGTCCGGCATAATAGCCGGAGCCCACGCCACCGCTTGGGTCTTTGCTAAAGTGTCGGTTTGTCCCAGACTTGCCGCGACGATGGCCTCCAGCAGTGATCGGCTCACTCGAGCGGTACTCGCTGGTCATCCCAGCTATTGTCGCCGACTCCTCGCTCGCTGTAGTCAGGAAGATGCCGAGCTTGAACTCCTCGCCGATCTCGACCTCGTCTTGGACGTAAAAGCGGCCGAGATAGATGCGCAGACCGCCCAGCTTTCCGGAGGAGACGGCCATCTTGCGCTCCAGATAGCGCGCGACAGGCACAAGCGACTCCACCAGCTCGTCGCGGTGCACGACGCGCAGGAGCTCATTCAGCTCAGCAACAAACTCGACCCACGGCTCGTCGATGAAGGCGGTCAGCTCCGGGCACTGCGGGATCGCACGCACAAGGAGGTCGTTCGGGTCCAAGTAGAACGGCGAGAAGTAGGTCCCCGTGCCGGCGAAGAGCAGTACGCTAGGCAACGACGGCTTACCAACCTTGGTAGTTGGCACACACACCGACTGCGAGCTCTCCTTGTGCAGCAGCTCGAGGTACACGAGCGAGTAGTCGGCGCAGTAACCGAGCTTGACAGCGTTGAGTAACCACCGGGCACGCGGCCCCTTCATGCACGCATGGTTGTACTTGGCAACCAGCCGCTTGAGTGCGTTCACGCGCAGATGCCGCAGCAGTAGCGTCACATGCGATGCAAACGGGTAACACAGCACGGAAACAACCGCGCGGAGGAACTGACCACCGCTAGAGCAGACACCGCCGGACCCCCAAGCCATGGCATCGTTGATCTCCTCCGCCAGGTCCCGAAACTCATCGTCATAGAGCACTTGCTTCAGTGACGGGGGCACCGTTGTGCGCAGACGCAGCGGCGAGTCACTGTCGTTCGTGCCGGCCAGGTACAAGCGGACCATGTGCTCCGGAAGGTCACGCTCGAGGAGCTTCGGGTAGCGCACGCGTGGCCAAAAGAAGCAGCGAAAGAGCCATCGGAAGCGACTGCGATGCGATACGGCCGACGACAACAAGTGTTGGCGCTCACCCTTGGACACGCGCACCGTGTATGACGGCTCCTTGCGGCTACGGCACGCGTATCCGACCAGGATGAAGAACGTCATGATGCTCAGCAGCACGAGCGCGAAGCCAAACTCACCGCCACAAGCCTCCAACAGTTGCTGTAGGGGTGACACGCAGTAGTAGCCAGAGTACCCGGGATCGCACGTCCAGTCGCAGTCCGCGCTGATAGCTCCTGCGTCGACGTAGTGCGCATTTGACGGCGCGTTCGAACAGGAAAGGCACTCTTCGCTGTTGCTCTCGCTCTTGTAAGTTCCGACTGGACAAATCCGGCAGAACAGTCCGCCGGATCCAGGAGGGCATGGAAACCCGAAGAAGGTGCCACTTGACGCGGCAGGAACGATTGACTTGGGATTCGCGTCGCCAGCCGCCGTCCCGTCGCCATCCGTGTCAGTGATGCCGATCGAAGTCGCCCCCCCTGCGACCGTGTAGTTGCCTTCGAACCCACGCGTGCACTCGTCAAAGTCGCTAAGTTCACATCCGACGAGCTGCAGTCGCCCGCCACCGCCACCACCGCCACACAACCTTGGCTGCACGCTCGAGATCGCCTGAACTGCTCGGGGAGCCGCTTGCTGTTGCTGCTGAAGAGTTGTCGCTGCTTCGGTCTTGCTGATGATCGTTACGACTGCTTCAGTGCACTCAGACCCGCCACCGACAGCGCTGATGCGACCATCTCCTCGAAGATACTGGGAGATCGACAGTCCGAGGAACCCGCCAGAGCCTCCGCCAGCGCCGTTGGTGCCACCATCTCCGTTGCAGTGGACTTCACCGTTCAAAATCAATCCTGTCGCCCCGAGCATTACGACGCCTCCGCCATTGCCGCCGCTCACACAACCGCCGCCCGAGCCAAGCATGCCGATCCCAGAGCGGGTGCCATACGACAAACCGCCGGAAGCGTAGTCTCCCTTCGTATTGACGCAACTGGAGTCAGCGCCGCGTCCGCCATAGCCAGCGCCACCACCTATCGACCCAGAACACGTGCCGCTGCCTGGTCCCTGGTTCGCCAGCTCTCCTTTGCCGTTCGACGACACGATCGACAAACTAGACACTTGGATGATGTCGGTCGCACAGAGAAGGACAGCCCCACCATGCAGCATCGCCGGTCGCTCTTGGGGCAATGGAACAGGGTCTTGCTGTGTTGTCACCGACTGGCGAAGCTGCTGCGGTGACGCCTTCTGGCCGACGTAGATCGAATCGCGGGCGTGCAATAGAATCGTGAAGTTGGCGACGGCTGCAGCGAGCGGGTCGAACTTCAGTCGCTTCCAATCTTGCTGCTTACACCGGCGGAACGTCGACTTGATGGACGCACTGTTCCGAGCATCGACCATGCCGCTGACGGTGATCGACTGCGCCGACGAAACCCACAAGCCACCAACGATTGTGTTGCCGCTGAGGATCACCTCGCCTTTGCTCTCCAGCGCCAAGAATCGGCTCATGCCGACCGCCGTGATTTCCTCTGACGCGTCGAGTGCGCTAGAGATGTTCGCGTCCAAATGCAGAAACTGCTCCGCATCCAAGTGGCAACTCACCACGAACCGAAGAATCGTGGACGCGTCCATGGAGACTGACCGCGCCTTCAAGTTCATGAATGCGGTGGGCAAGATGACACCCGACTTGTCCGAGATGACCACGTCATGTGCCAGCACGGAAAAGACCGTCGGATCCGCTGACGAAAGCTGCGTTTGGCCCTGCTGCAGCTGCTGCAACGAATCCACGAGCAAGGACCCGTTCGTGACGCTGATATCGCCATTTTCGATGAGGAGCTGACTCGACGACAAGATGGCGCCGTCCATGACGGCGAGCAGGTCGACATTGGGCTGTGCCTTGTCGATCTCGACGCTTGTGACGGCACCAGCGACACTGGGCCGGCTGACATCACCCCCGCAGTCAATGTGCGCACAGTGCTGTCGGTTGTCTTGGATAATCAACTGAGACTCGTGCTTGCCGTCAGCGCGTCGAACCACTTGGAAGTATGTCCCGGACGCGCCAGCCAACGCCGCAACTTGAGCCGGTGCAAGACGTTTCAACAGATCCTTCGATGCGGAAGCAGCGTCCAGTGCGCCACCCGTAGTATCCACCGCGTCGATGTCCAGCTGACTCGATATGTACGAAATCTGCACTCGGCCACCACCTCCAGCGGGGTAGCACTGGGAGATCCCGCGCTTTGCTGCGCGGTCCGAACAGAAGGCGCTACCACCTCGCACTTCGACGGACCCGGTCATGGACAGCGCCGCTGCGGCGATGTACACGGTGCCTCCTGACCCGCCGCCAGCTCCATCGACTGCACCGCCGCCGTTCGCCTTGATGATGGCGCCGTCCATGACCACGACGTCCTTCGAGGCTTCGATCTTGATCCTGCCGCCTCCACGAACAGTGATTTGCTCATTCGATGCGTTGACGGCGATACTGCCGCTGCCCAGCAAGAAGCGCGCGCTCTCGACACTTGGGTCTCCGACGCCACCGACGGCGGCGGCTGGTATCAGGTCGGTCAGGGAGTCCATCTCCGCCTTCCAGAACTGATCCAACTGCCACGCCATGCTGGCATTGCGCAGCATGTCATCACGTTGCCTGCGAAGCAGATCCGTCGACAGCTTGTCCGCAGAGGCAGCGGCAGTGGTGGCAACCAGGTCTAACTCCGGTAGCAGGGCGTCACCCATGTCTAGCGTGTGCGCTCGGACGTCGAAGTACCCGCGCGTCGACTGCTCCGTGAGCATGGTGGCGTTCAGCACGAGTCGTCTACCGCCGCTGCCGCCGTTGCTCGCTCCGTACTCGACAGACCCCGGGAAGAGCCCCTTGACCTTGCGATACTGGCCGCTGTACGTCGCCGAGATGATCGCGCGCTGGCCGACGCGCACGAAGGACGCGTCGACGCTCAGCGAGCCCACATGCAGCGCCGCGGCCGCCTCCACGAGCACCATCTTGCCGGCCGAGATCTGCAGCGCGCAGTCGTCGCCGTCCAGCCGCACGGACACGCCCGGCGCGATGCTCAGGTCGCCCGCGACGTTCCAGCGGCAGCTCCAGGCCACAGCCGACGGCGGCACGGCCTCTCCACCTGTCGATTCACCAGTCGCCCCGACGTCCGGCGGCAGGACATCCGCCGACGAGGAGGCCGTTGAGGACGACGAGACCTCGGCACTCGGCGGCAGCGGCCCGCACGAGAAGGCGACCGACTTGGTGAACGTGCAGGAGGAGGTGCTCGCGTTCCAGGCGCAGAAGTCCAGGAAGTCGTTGCAGTGCGGACCGGCCTCCACCGTTGGCCACGCCTCCGCCGTCGGCCAGGCCGCCAGCGCCAGCGCCAGCGCCCCGCGACGTCCCCAGCCCATGCGCGCTCCAGTAATGCGTCCGCTCAGCCGCTAGCGACCACCGACAGGCATCCACGAGCACGCCAAGGCGAGGAAGGAGGGAAAGATGCGCGTGCGCGTGCGCCTTTCTCCCCGGAAGATCGCGTTGCCGGCCACCAATTCAACTGACGCCTCTTGACGCGCTGGACGGCGTCGCAGCGCCCGGCAGCGGCTCGCACTTCTTGCAGCGCGTGCGGAGGAGGAGGGCGAGTCCGTCGGTCGTCTCAGCACCGGGCGGGGCGGGAAGTGGCCGCCATCCGCGGCGGGGATCATCACTCCTGCCCGCCACCCTCGCGGATGTTTCCGCTGGAAGAGGAGAGGAATCAGGTCTCCCCTTCTTCCGCCGTCCTGGTTTGGCGTGGTGCACACTAGACGCGTCATACTGGAACGAGGTGAACGACCTATGATAGAGTGTGAGTGGCCTAGTTTAAGGTACAATGCGACGCTCGTGGCAGCCATGAACAGCGAGCGCCGTTGGCATTCTGGAAGCCGCGCGCGCTGTGGCTGACTGACGGAGGCGGCGGCGGCCTGGCGGACGCGCTCAAGGGCGGGAGGGAAGGGTAGAAAGCATGTCGTACCTGCTGCCGCACCTGGAGAGCGGCTGGGCGGTGGACCAGGCGATCCTGAACGAAGGCGACCGCGTGGTGGTCATCCGCTTCGGACACGACCACGACCCGACGTGCATGCAGATGGACGAGGTGCTGTGCGGCGTGGCCGAGGACGTCAAGAACTTCGCTGCCATCTACGTGGTCGACATCACCGAGGTGCCCGACTTCAACACCATGTACGAGCTCTACGACCCGTGCACCGTCATGTTCTTCTTCCGCAACAAGCACATCATGATCGACCTGGGCACGGGCAACAACAACAAGATCAACTGGGCCTTCAACAGCAAGACCGAGATGATCGACATCATCGAGACCGTCTACCGCGGCGCGCGCAAGGGCCGCGGACTCGTCATCTCGCCCAAGGACTACTCCACCAAGTACCGCTACTAACTTAAGCCGGCGCGCTCGGGGAAGTGCTTGCCCGTCCAGCGAGGCGAGACGAGTGGAATCAAGCTGTTGCATTGAGCGCCGCGACTACCCTTGCTATCCGTCTTGCTGCTGTCTTGAGTACCCGCCCATGACCGCACAGCAGCCCGCCCTCACCCGCGCTGCTGGCGCCGTGACAGGATGTCGAAGAAGTACTCGCACTCGGACACGCCGTCCTCCGGCAGGTCGGTGCAATGCAGCGCGTTGCGCACGCGGTCCTGGCCATACCGCGCGCGCAGCGTGTGCGGCCGGAGCTCCTTGGCCATCTCGACGTCCCAGGGCCCGGCGCTTTCGCGGAAGGAGGCGACGACGCACTCCGAGTCCGGCCCGACCAACTCCATCGCGATGCACGGACCAGTCGTGAAGTGGTCGACCGTCTCGTGGAAGTGCGGCACCACGCCCTCGTACACCTCGAGGAACTCGGACGCGGTCGTGCGGTCCAAGCGGAATAGCTCCATCGCCGAGATGCGCACGCCCGCGTCCGATCGCTGGACGGCGTCGATGACCTCTCCAGCCAGCCCCTCCTTCAGCACATGCGGCAACACGACACAACAGGTGCAGTTCTGGAATGTGGCGGTTGGCGTGTGCGCGGTCTCGAAGAAGAACTCGCGGAACTGCTGCGCCTCGAGGACGCTGAGCGAGCTGTCGAGCTCGCGATCCTGGGCGCCGAAGCGCGAGGCGAGACTGCTCACAGCTTGGCGGAGTCTCTCGCTGCAGCTCTCAGCGACTAGCTCGATGGCAATGACAGGATGCGAGCAGAGCTGATCGACCAGCGCAGCGAATGCCGCGGGGTTGGCGCCGCGCTGGGACTGAAAGAACGCCTTGCCTTTCGCTCGCTCCACCTTTAGCATCTTGAGCGCGGCGATTGCGAATTGCTGGCGGAGGAGCGCGTCGAGGATGTCGCCGATGTGCGCGACCATGCGGCGCTTGACGACGAGCACCGCCTTCTGCTGCTGCTTGCCGAGCCTCTCGACCGTGAACGGATCCAAGTAGTCCTGCAGCTCAAAGTGGCGGCCGTAGAGCAGGATCTTGGCGCCGAGGAAGAAGTCGGCGGCTGACAGCGTCGCCGGGCACTCGGACTTCTTGAGGAACAGCTTGTTGGTCTTGGTGTCGAAGATCTCGACGTTGTTCGACTCGACAAAGTACCGCACGTTGTAGTGCCTGTTGAGCCTGCAGCACGTCCGCAGTCACCACCACCACATTACTTCATGCAACGGCAGAACAGTAGCAAGCAGCGGCTTGATCCATTATTCGGACGTACTGCGCGTGCGTGTCGAACCACTTGGCCTTGAACGAGTAGACGGTCTCCCGCGCCGCCGCCATCTCTCCTGCCGGTCTACGACGGCCCACAAGTCAGTCGGCCACCCCCACCACCTCCCGCCCGAGGCCCCACACACCACTACAGCCACGATCCGCATTGCCTGGAGCCGCCATACCTTCGCCCTGCGCCTCGGCCCCCTTCTTGACGTCACGACACCTTGAGACCTTCCCTATCCGAAGGATCCGCACCCTTTGGGCGTTGGGTTTCTGAGAACGCCAAGGTACGCTATCGACTTTGCCGGGGGTTACAGCGTACCCCCAAGCCGAAACCGCACCGCACACCACCTTCGCGTCCCCCATCAAGCTGGAGAAGCTGAGCTGGCCGGCTGCCGCGGTTGACGCCCCCGTCCCCGAGCCTCGGCGATCGCCTCCCCTGCGTCCTGCAGCGACCGACGGCCGCGTTCATCTTCTGTCCACGTGTGTGGCGCGCCCTCACGCCGCCCCGCACCCCTCCGGCCTCACCCTCGCCGGGGATCAGCAGGTTCTTCGGTCGACTCCGACCTGATACCGCGCGGTCGCAACATGTACGTGGCGTCCTCTGTCGTGGGAGAAGGAGGGGACAGCGCGCTCACGCTCTCCGCATTGTCCGCGCCGTGTGTAGTAACACTGCAGTCGCTGGTCGAGTCTCCTGATTCCCAGCGACGCACAAGAGAAGCCGAAGGAACGAACGAACAGCAGCCATCATGTCATCCCGCGACCTGGTCGGCCGGCCGCTTGTGCCGTACTTTGACGCGGAGGAGAACGTGAACGCGGCGCTGGAGGTCGATGCGAGCGCCGGCGCGCACGAGCAGCTCGAGGTCGACGCGCGCGTGTGGAACAAGGAGCTGGGGTACTTTGAGTACCCGTCCGAGCCCTCGGCTGCCGCCAGCTCCTCGTCGACACCGATCGCGATCCCAGCGAAGGGGGCGAGGGCCAGCATCGACGCGAGCAAGCTCTTGCTCACGCCGGCCATGATGCTGTCTACTAGCTGCCCGGAGGCGTCAACGGCGATGCCGAACGGCCACAACGCCTCCTCCGCCTCCGTTCCAGGTACCGAGAGCTCTCCGCCTCCCACTTCCAAGCGCGTTGTCAGTCTGGTTGTTGACACCTGTCGTGACTGTTAACCATGCTAGCTGGGAATGGAGCCCCCGCGCGGAGCAGCTCGACGAAGCGGGGGTCCAAACAGGCAAAGGGTCGATCGGCAACGCCAAACGCGCGGTCACAGGGCAAGCAGCAAGTGCAGGTCACCGGCCCGCTCGGCATCAACGGGAAGAGCGGGAGCGGGTCCGACTCGTCGGCCAAGGGCTTGTCGGGCGGCGGCAGGAAGAGTCGCGGCAAAGGCGCCAAGGACCAGAGCGGGAGCACGTCCAGGAGCAAGAAGGAGCTGTCGGCAGAGGGCAAGTGGGCCTGGTCCGCGTTCCAGTCGTCGCCCGACCCGAACCAGCTCCCGCTGCCGCCGTTCCTGGCGAAGCCCGCAGCCGTCATCCCACAGCATGCGGCCTCCGTGCCGCCGCCTCCACAGCCCGAGGTCCCGAGCGCAAGGGCACCCGATGCTGTGCCGACTGAGCACGTCCACACGCAGGCGGGTCGCCCGATCCCGCCGTTCCAGCCGCCGCTGCCGCCCACGCCGCCGCCGCCGGAAGCGCCTATGTCGATCGAGCTGTCGATGACTCAGGACCTCCGGCGGATGCTCAACATCGGCGGCGGCTAGTCGGCCGTCGCAGGGAACCAGACGTGCGGCGGAGAAGCGAGCGGGGAGAGAGGAGGAGGAGGCGGCGCCGCGGTGGATACTCTGTGCGCTGTCGCAGGTCGTCAGACGCCTCGTCCTGGCCCTCCAGCCGCCGTCGATGGGCTGCGGGCACCAAAGTGAACGAGATTGACCCGGTCAGTCATGGCGTCGGCCGTCGTCATCGAGCTGTCTGCCATGCCGCCGTAATCCTCATTCGCGTCGACTTACACGGAACATTCTCCCGCTCTCTATTCTCTTTTTCTCCAGTCTATAGTATACCTTTACAAGTCACAAACAGTCCTGTTTTGTCGACTTTATCGCGGGGTTCAGCGTAATCCTGGCGCTCTTGGCGCCGACGGCCCCGCCGGTAATCCGCCCGCCGTCACTACCCGCCGAGCCGCATGACGCCGCGGACCGCGGGCGCCAAGCGCCAGATGCAGCCGGCCGAGGACGACGGCGGCTCGTCCGAGGACTTCGACGCCGTGCCGCTCGACTTCCTCTTCGAGCTCGACCCGTGGCTCTTCCCCGGCCTGGACGGCGGCGACGCGCTGCCGCCGGCGCAAGAGTCGCCGACGCTGCTGCTCTCGCCCTCCTCGCTCTCGGCGTCGGCCGCCACGCCGCGGTTCGCGTCCTTCCCGACCGACAGCGCGCTCTACGGCTCGGCCGCTGCCCCGGAGATGCTCGTCCCGCCGCCGCTTGCAGCGCCACCGGCGCCTCCAGCCGCGCCGACGCCTCCTCGACTCGCTCCCGGCCCGCCGCCGCGCTCGTTCGTGGAGGCGCTGGTGATTACTGCGCCGGCCGCCTCGACGCCCTCATCCGTGTCTTCAGAATGCGCACAGCCGGCGAAGAAGAAGGCCAAGCCCAACAAGAGCACGAGCCAGCGGCAGAAGGAGGAGCTGACGTTCCTGCGCAGCAAGGTCGAGGAGCTCGAGGAGCACCTGAAGACGCTCAAGAGCGGCCCGCAGAGCGCTCCTGCCGACACCAACGAGCAACCGCGCATCAAGAGCGAGGCGTCGTCTTCAGCGAGAGTGACGGAGGTTCTCCCAGGCGACGAGGAGGGGGGCAACGACCTCAAACCAACCGACGAGGACGACGAGGACCCGGGCGAGGCGTCGCTGTGGGAGCGCATCGCCAAGCGGCAGCAGGAAGAGAAGGCCAAGGCCGAGGTGGAGAACATGAAGCTGCGCGAAATGGTTGAGGGACAGATCAAGCTCGTCCGCAGCTTCGAGCGCTTGCTGCGCAAGCGCCAGGTGCGTCATTGTCGAGCTGTGGTGTGACTCGCGATCGTCAAAGCTGACCCTTGTCTCTTGCTGACCGACACTGCGCAGATCTGGGAGCAGCTGCAGGAAGACAAGTGGCACAAGTGTGAGCCAGGACCCAAGCAAGACGAGCAGATCTTCGAGGAACTGACAGCCAGCATTGACGCTCGTCGACCGATGCTTCAGTCGATCTTTGAAGCTAACGCGCTGAACAATTCGAGCCCCGAGGGTGGCGACGCAAACCTCAAGTACGCGGCGACGGACGGCATGTACCTGGAGTTCAAGGACACCAAGTTCCTGCCGTTCGACTACAAGATGATCGACAGCGTCATGTGGCGGTCGATTCGCCAGGGCAAGATCAAGTTGGACGACCACAACATCGTGGTACGTTTGCTGGCAGTGGCGGTCGTGCTCAACCGTTCACAGCTAACGAGTATCTCGCATTGGTGCGTGGCAGACGACCAAGGAGGTAGGGAACGCGGTCATGAGCAAGGCAATCGTGGCCAAGGCAGGGAGCTGTTCAAAGCCCACGAATGTCTGGTCTGTGGTCAAGCGGTTCGTCGAGAAGGACCACTTCGAGTTCGTGTACGAGACGACGGTGGTGATCCCGAGCATGCCTGGGACGGCGCTCCCGCCCGTCAGGCTGGTGCAGCAGGGATGGGGCCGACTGGCCACCACCGCGCTCCGCGATGGGTTCAGCGGGACCGTCATGCAGTCGTACTCGATGTCGGTGCCGACCGTCCTGGAGGCGGAGCCTAGCAGCGAGCTGCAGCAGCACCAGCAGCACCGAGAGATCGACATCCTGACGGAGCTCATCTTCACGTCCTACCAGCAGAGCAGGCAGACGCTGCACCAGGTCATCGAGAACCTCGTGCTGGACGAGGCCCTGGCGAGAGGCTCCGATAGATCGTGAGAGCGGCGGAATGAATGTACAAGACTTGGCCTCATTGCACTCGTCATTCTGTTCGAGACAGCTTATCGTCGCATAGACACGATGTGGCGTAATCAGACGCATTTCGTCAATCTAGTCGAAATACGATGCCCTTGAGAATTCCTTGCGTTTTGGTTGAGAAGCGATACTTATACAAGTCGGATTATTCTGAGGGGTTTGGTCAGCGCCAAATGAGACGGTCACACTCCGACAACATCACTCGCATCGATGAGAACCCCGCGGCTGCGTGGCATGCAGCCGCCGCTCAAGCGCCAGCGGGCGAGCGGCGGGCACGAGACGGCGTATGATTGCGACTCCAGCGGCAGCGGCGACTCCGGCAGCAGCGGAGGCGGCGACGCGTCCGGGAACGGCGGCGAGGACAAGCGGGGCGCCGTCTCGCTCGACTTCTTCGCCGACCTGGACGACTGGCTCGAGGTCGCCGGCGACGCGCTACTGCTCCCGTCTTCGGAGCTGCCGCTGGAGGCTAATGCGGCAGACAACTTAGCTGTCGGAGACGGCAGGTCGTCGAGGGAGCCTTCGATCCCAGCGATTCCGCCGCCGACGCCTGTGAATCATGGGCTCAGTCCGCACTTGACTCCGGGAGTGGAATGCGCTCCTTCGACTCGCCCGAAGCCTAAGAGCTCCACCCAGCGGCAGAAGGAAGAGCTGGCGTATCTACGCGGCAAAGTCAGCGAGCTCAAGGTGCAGCTGGAGCAGCTGAGGCGCGACCGGTGGCGACAGGCTCGAGATTGTGCAGCACATGGCTCGAGTGATGGTCGAGGCGCTCGCTCGGACCCCTCCAATGGTACACCTGGAGCAGAAGAGCGGTTGGGTAGGACGAGAAGCGCGAAACTGTGGGAAAACATTGCCAAGAACCAACAGGAGGCGGCGACGAAAGCGAAGAACGAGCGTGAGCAGCTACGGGCGAGGCTCAAGGCGCAGATCAAGCTCACGCGCAGCCTGGAGCAGCTGCTGTGCAAGCCGCAGGTACGCTTTGTAATGGTGTGGTGGTGCTGGCGATGGCTGACGTCGAGGCCTGTGACTCTCGCTAGGTCTGGGACAAGCTACAGAAGCCGCATTGGCGCAAGGGCGTTGTGCAGTCCAGGACTGATGCCGACATCTTCGGCGACCTCCTGCGCAGCGTCGAAGCGCGGTACTCGCTGCATGAATCCATCCTGGGTGCTAACGACCTCGAGCAGCATTGCAAGGCTGCGAGCGATATCAAGCTGCACTACGCGTCAGTCGACGGCATTTGCGTCGAGTGCCGGCATGCTAATGTGCTGCCGTTCGACTTCAGTTTGACTTGCGAGGTATTCTGGAAATCACTACTCGACGGCAAGATCGGGGCGTTTGACTGTCCCTCCACGGTGAGTTCGTCGCGGTGAAATGACACGGGCTATCGTATTTGACATTTTGTCGCATGGTGCCGCGGTAGATTGTGGAGCACTCGGCGGACGTGATTCTGGTCAAGTCGATCGTCGAACGGCCTCCAATTCTGTCGAAACCCGTGACTGCTTACCGAGTGGTGAAGCGCGTCGTGAGCGCCGACTGCATCCGACTCGTGGTCGAGCTCGCCGTCTCGGTGACGGAGGCACCCGGGTCGGGGATCCCGCCGCTGCAGGTCATCCATCAAGGGTGGGCACGTCTCTCCCCTGTCAAGCTGGACGACGGGACAGCAGGCACGGCGCTCCAAGCGTTCGCCTCGTCGGTGCTCACCATTCTCAAGCCGGAGAGCGCGCTGGACTCGGGGCTCGAGGACGACGCGCGGCACCGCGAGATCGACATCCTCTCGGAGCTCATCATGTCGGCGTACCACGAGAAGCAGGCGCTGGCCCGCCGCGAGCTGGAGAGTGCTCTGCTCGACGCGGCCCTCTCCAGACGGTCGCAAAGGACCCAGTGAGTGCTTAAGAATGGGGAGCAGGTCGAAGGGAAATCGGTAACTCGTTGCAGTCCGAATGCAGAGTTGCTGTTTTGTACCCAGGTTACGCTTCGGTCAACGCGCGCCTGGCTCGAAAGCTGAGATGGGCCACGCGTGTATCCTGATGGTTGTGGCGTAATCACCGAGCAAAAGTGCGGGTTACACCTGATTGCAGACTTGTGATGATCCCGTCACTGCCAGAGCATAACCCCACGAGTCATGGCGAGGCGGGAGGCGAGCGACCGCCTTGACGCCAGCAAGCGGCGCCGGCGGGACGAACAGCAGGCCACAGACGGCGCCGGAGCCGTCGACGAAGGCGTTTACACCGCCAGCGGGTGCGAGTCCGCGGGCGTTTCGCTCGACTTCCTCACGGAGATGGACGAATGGCTGGACGAGTGCGACGACGCGCTTCTCCTCGGCCTGCCAGCGCCGCTGCGTTCTGATGAGGTGATTGAGAGCACAGACTCGACCTCGAGGCTTGGGCTGGAGTTGATAGGGCCGGTACCGCCTGCAGAGGCTCCTTCGGCGCCCGTGAGTGTCGGGAAGCCAGTGCTCCGGACGATTCGCCCGGTGCCGAGCGTCTCCAGACCCCCGCTGGAGCGACCGAAGCCCAAGAGCTCGACGCAGCGCCAGAAAGAAGAGCTCGCATATCTGCGGGTCAAGGTGGTGGAGCTCGAGGCGAAGCTGGGCGAACTGCGGAGCAACCAGCCGTCGGACTCGGCCGTGAGATCATACAGAGCACCTAACAGCAGCCTCGAGAGCGGAGACCTGTGGAGAAACATCGCCGAGCGACAGCGAGAGGCAACAAGACACGCCGAGGGGGAGCGGACCAAGTTGCGGGCGATGCTCGAGGGCCAGCTTCATCTGGCGCAGAGTCTGCAGGAACTGCTGCGCAAGCCAAAGGTGAGTTGGAATCGTCAGGCGGAGCCCGAGTCCTCCTACTCACTGCCTAGCGCACTTGCTGGCATTAGGTCTGGGAGCAGCTACAAGAGAAGCACTGGCAGCGGGGCAAGCCACTTGCGAGAAGCGATGACGAGCTATTTGACGAATTGCTGGGCAGCATCGACACGCGGCACTCGCTCTTGGACTCGGTCCTTGATAGCAACGGGATCGGCAGGGCGTGTAGGACGACCAGCGAGGTCAAACTGAACTTTGCCACACACGACGGCATCTCCGTGGACAGCAAGCACGCCAAGGAGCTGCCTTTCGACTATCAACTGGCGAGCGACGCGCTCTGGAGGTTGCTGTGCCAGGGCAAGTTTCCTGTGCACAGTTACCCTACCACGGTCGTCAAGCACTCCCCGGACATCGTGCTGACCAGGTCAGTCGTGTCACGACCACTGTTGTTAGCCAGCCCGGTGACGATATACCGAGCAGTGAAGCGCTTCGTTGGCGTCGACTCGATCGAGATCCTGACCGAAGCGGCCATAGTAATGTCGGAGGCGACGATCGCCGAGTTCCCCCCGCTCCAGGTCGTCAACCAAGGCTGGGGACGCGTATTCCCAGCTATACTACGCGACGGAACGGTCGGAACGGTCATGCAAGGGCTCGTGTCGTCCGAACTGACCATTTTGGAGCCCTCGGCCGGCCAGGAGACGCCCAAATCGCAGCAGTCAGCTCAGCGCCGCCACCGGGAGATCACCATGCTCACCGAGCTCATCCTGGCCGCCAGCCGCGAGAAGCAGGCATCAACGCACCGCGCGGTCGAGAGCATGCTACTCGACGCCAGCCTCGAGTTGAATGCATCGATCAAGCAGGTCGCCAAATAGAGGGAAGGAAGGCCATGCAGCTTCAACAAGTGACACTCTAATCTTGTATCATCCAACTTTAGAAAACGATTAATACCGGATAAGTGTACGGCTTAATTAGGTGCGCGCGAACTTCGACGGAACGAGCCAACCGGCCGTTTCTTGGCGTAACCCCTGAGTCTGAACAGCATTGGGGAGCCCCACAGAGGAGGAGAAGCAAGTCGCCGCCATGGACGGCATGGACGAGTTCTCGCTGCTGGAGCTGGACCAGTGGCTGCTGAGTGTCCCCACCGCGCTGCCGGTCGAAGACGCTGCGCTGGTTCGAGTCCAAGGCGACGAGATCCCGCAGCAGCTGACGCCGACGGCGCTGCATGACGCGGAAGCGGCCAACGCCAGCGACTGCCGGCGACCCGAGCCATGTCAGGTGCTGACAAAGCTGCAGAGGCTTGAGGATCGAGAACACGCGGACCAGCCGCCGCCAAAGAAGGCCAAGCGTGGGAAGAGCTCGAGCCAGCGACAAAAGGAGCAGATCGCGCTCCTCCGCCAGCAGGCGGCAGAGCTCCAGGCTCTGGCTGCGCGCCTCCGAGGCATGGACACCGCGTTGACGAGCGACGGCTCTAGTGCCTCGATGACAATCAATACCGCGGACACACACAGTATGTGGCTGAACGTTGCCAAGCGGCAGCAGGACGAGGAGAAGCGCGTGAAAGAGACGAACGCCAAGCTTCGCGGCGCACTCGTGACACACGCCAAGTTTGTTCAGAGGCTGGACCGTGTCCTACGGAAAGCAGCGGTGAGAGGCCTCGTCAAATGCGGCCCTGCTACTATCTTCAATGGGACTCACAGCTCAAGTGCACAGGATTGGAGTGTCGGGACGCTGCCGGCGCAGGCAGGGTGGCTGGCGTCTACTCCGTCACGCGAGAACCGCGCGATCTTCGTCAGCCTCGCCAGGAGCGTCGAAGAGCAGGTGCTTCCTCAGTTCGACGACATGATGGGACGTCGGTGGCATCTCTTGCCCTGTGGCGATGCAGACCACGACCGAGACTATCAGAACGCTCTCGGCGACCGCGTTGCTGAAGCCAAGAACACGACTCTACTCCCGTTCAGCCACCGCATGGTGGACGAGGTTTCGTGGCGCTCGATGCGCAACGGAACGCTGCAGTTTGGTCTGCGAGCTGATGCGGTATGTTTTTCTTTCGAAGCACTCAGCTGATGGGGGTACTTAAGAGAACGACAAATCTTGCTCCGTCGCAGACCATCACACTGGCGGAGGACATGCTCGCATGCCAGATCAGTGTGCGGTCGGCGTTTATGAAGTCCAAGAACAAGAGCGAATCGGAGGTGCCAGGCATGAAGACATATCTTGTGCTGAAGCGGTGCCAGCAAGTAGACCGAGTGGTCTATGGTTGGGAGACGCTGACGTTTCTTCCAGTTGTCGAAGATCCCCTCGCGCAGCCTGTGCAGATCATTGGTCGGGGGTGGAGCGAGATAGCACCTCGGCGCATGCGCAACGGAACGGAAGGATGCGCCACGCGATCGTACACGCAGTGGCAAGTCAGGTGGCGGAGAAAAGAGCGCGCGGACCTCGTCACTGCCCGGATCGTGAAAACACTGATGAAAGAGCACGACCAAAGCCACGTGAAGATCAACCAGTCGCTCGAGAACCTTCTGCTGGATGAAGCCGTGCGGATTCGGAAGCGAGCGCGTTGACTCGCGACACCGTAGACGGTCAGACAATGGGGAGGAATCCATGTACGCGTGGGCATTTGTCCGAACCGAGATGGCGAAAACAGTGTTGATATCAACGATCCTGGTGTCCCAGTTGTGCGCAAGATCGGCGAGACGGAGCAATGGCTTCGGGGCACCGCCTCGGCACGCCCTCGAACTCCACTGTCGACCAACAGGTCGCGTCCATCTGTCACGAGTAACCTGGCACCCATCCATAAGAACTAGTCGCCACCACACCTGGCACACTAACCATGTGAGGAGCACGCCTCGGCACGCAACACTGATACTGTTCCAGCAGCAGGCGATGCGGCTGCCCAAGAGCTCCATCAAGACCGTGCCATGCTAGTGTCGTCGCGAAAGAACGACCTGTAATCTGTATCCGACAGCATAAATTCACGAAAGTCTCATGCGGACCTCACAAGGTACGCGCGAACTTAGGGAAAGTGGCGTATTCATTCGCTCACTGACAGCAACACCATCATCGCTGCTGGCGGAGATTAACACAACTGCGGACTCCGCCGCCGCCATGGACGACCTGGACGAGTTGCTGCTGCTGGGCATGCCGCTGGAGCCGGTGCACTGGCCACTGAACAGTCCCGGCACCCCGTCGTCGACTCACGGCAGCGCTGGGAGCTCCTTCAGCTCCACGATCTCCGTAACTCGCACACGGTCTTCGACAACGACCACAAAGCGCGACCATGAAGAACCGGGACGGGATGAGGAGCAGGAGCGCAAGGCCACGGCCAAGAGGATCCGCGCCGGAAAGAGCTCGAGCCAGAAACAGCGGGAGGAGATCGCGCGCCTCCGACAGCAGGCGAGCGAGCTGCAGGCACAGATCGCGCGCCTGCGAGGCATGGACCCCACCTCGCTGAATCAGAGCGACAGCGACGCGCTCGCCGCCAACGGACCGACTGCGCTCAGCAAGTGGGTGGGCATCACCAGGCGGCAGCAGCAGGAGGAGAAGCGCGCGAAAGAGACCAATGCCAAGCTGCGCGACGAATTGAGAGAGCACTCCAAGTACGTGCGGAGGCTCAGCCGACTTCTTCGGAAGTCAAAGGTAACCGGTTCGACGTGGCGGAGATGCGGTGTTGGAATGGCGAGTAACTGATGCTTGAATGCGCAGGTCTTGAAGCAAGTGGCACTGCCGGCGCCGGCGCAGTGGCTGACGGCTGAGCCTTCTCTTGAAGACCTCGCCCTGTTCTCGCAGCTCGCCAGCAGCATCGAAGAGCGAACATCCCCGTGGCTTGAAGGCAACTCGACATGCCAGTGGCGGTTATCACCAACTCACAACAGTCTTCAGAGGCTTGCAGCTCTCGGTTCACCGTGGCGAAGGATGCGGGTGTGTACCCGTTCAGCCTTCCCATGGTGGACAAGGTCATGTGGCGCTCGCTGCACAACGGGAAACTGCAGTTTGGCGTGAGAGCGGACGCGGTGGGCCGATTCTCCTTCTTTTCTGTGGCAGAACCTTCTGAAGGCAAAATGCTAATGGTCTATTACGTGGATGCAGGCAATCACGACGGCGGATGACATGCTGGCATGCAAGATGCACATGCGTCCAACACATTTCAGGCCCTCGCTCAAGTCGGACACGCCCGAAGCCAAGACGTACCTCCTGATGAAGCGGTACCAACTACCGGGGCGGACGGTCTACGCGTGGGAGTCGCTGGTGCTTCTACCGCAGCTGAAGGACCTGATGCTGCCACCAGCGCGCTTGGTTGGGCGAGGCTGGACCGAGATTGTGCCGCGGACCTTGCACAATGGGACGGAAGGCTGTTTGATACAGGCGTCCATGGAGTGGTGCGTCCGGGACCAGTCCGACTCGAGCGACCTCAATGCTCGAGAGGCTGTTCAGATGGTCGAGATGCTGAAAAGCGAGCACAGCCAGAGCCTGAGTTCGAGCAGCCAGTCCCTCGAGAACCTTCTGCTGGACGAAGCTGTCCACGAGAAGAAGCAGGGCGTGACGGGGACACTGGTATAGATAGACAGATACATGACTTCGTGTCCTCTCTCGTGCTTTCTGACGAACGTATGCAGCCTGATTGCTGGGGATTGCTGCGTGCGCTTCGCCCCACTTGTTGGTCCTAAAGCTATTCGCTCAAAGGCCTCTGCACACCGGCACGGTGCTAGCTCGGACAGTGAATGTCTGACTGATCGATCGAGTAACTCGACGAGTAGTATAATGACGTCACTGTCAACAAGTGTCGACTCTGCGTGCATGTCTTCTTTTCGCCAGGAGGAGAACACGGAAGAACCGTCGACCCATCGACTTCGTTTCACGCTTGTGCGAGCGAGTGTCACTGTTGAGAAGCAGCTCGTGGATTTGGTTGACGGTTGTGGCTCCATCAGAGCAGTGATGACGACCGCCGTCGCGGTGCTTTGTCCGACCGGACGCATCGATTTGCCGCGGTCGGTCCTGTCCAATGCTGGGCGGTCTGAACCAGCGGACACGCGTCAGGGACACGGCGGGATGCCGAATCCTCGAGCGAAGCGAGCGATTTGATCTGTTTTGAGACCAGATCGAGCGGCCACATGGTTTGCTGTCTGCTATGGGTCCGACCGATGGCGGAGCCGACGTTGGATTTAACGGGCTCGACATCGGCAGCCTCCACCAAAGCTGCCCGCTCGCTCGAGCCGTGGATAGGCAGGCTGGGAGGAAGCTTGTGGCATCATATGCAACAACCCGCGCTCCTCGCTGGGCAACAACACCATTAGACACCTCCACTTTGTACTCGAGTGAAGCATTTCACGGAGTTGGTGTTCGATCGCAGCGAAATACCAGCAGATAGCGAGAGAGATGGAGAAGCAGGTCGCTAGCCAGGAGACAACGCAGGCAGGTGGCGGGGTTGCGACTACCGGGCGGTGGTGAAACAGGTCGGACGGCATTTTCACGCCTGGTGTCAGTAGATTACCAGCGACAGTGTGCGATGAAGTAATACACCAAACGAAAGCAGCCGCACCAAGTGGATCGGCCAGCGGATGGGACTGTGGGATGTAACACGCTGTGAACTGGAGGGTGATTGCGAGCGTCCGGCATCGCCAACGGGTCGACAAACACGCAGGAGCGGACGCATCAGTAGTCGTCGCTGCTGGCTGTTTGCGGGTCGTCATTTTATCGCGCAGCAGGTGGACAGGGGGCGGGCGACAGCAGGCTTTGCCCAATCGTGTGGCTTCTTCCCTCACACTCCGAGCGACAGTCAGACTGAGTCTGTCGGTCGGTCAGACACCGCATGTGGGAGCTTCTTCAACGATGGGGAAACCGAGAAGGACGCGACACGCCCTGGGCTTCGTGAACCCTGCAGGCTGCGCAGCGTCAGATGCCCCGAATCGCCAGCGCCACATGCAGGAAAATCCAACCACCGCCCTGCCTATGAGTGCACAAGGGTCGACAACGGGCGACCAGCGGTCGTCATTGGCGCTGCGAGGCCCGAATCGACCGCGACCAGAGGCCATTGCCCAATTTCATCCTGACACACACAACTATGCTCTCCGGCGTCGACATGTCCGGCCTCCTCGTTGACCACAGCCTTCTGCCCGACTCGCACATGCTGTTCGACGACATCGACGCGGGGGTATTCAACGATAGTCCCTTGGGCTCGCCGCTCTCGGATGCGCTCGGAACCGACGAACTCGACCTGCTGAACCAGCTCCTCGCCTTCCCGGCGCCAAGCGACCCCGTCGTCGCTTTCTCACCCGAGAAGGAGTTGATGCTCAAGTCGACACGGAAGCGTGAGCGGTGCGCCGACTGCTCCTCGCCCGAGCTCGAGCGCAGCACCAAGCAGCACCGCTCGGGCTCCATCGACGGCGGGAAGACCAACAAGTGCAAGTCACAGAGCCAGCGTCAGAAGGAGGAGATCGCACTCCTCAAGCAGCAGGTCGAGGAGATGAATGCAAAGCTGGTTGAGTTGCACGAGCGTCAGCGCCAGCGCGAGCTGATCTCGGACAGCGCCAGCGGTTCGGATACAAGCCTCGACGAAGTTGCTGGCAAGATCGTGCAGAGCAAGACGGTCGGCGGTGCGAGGCGGCTTTGGGAAGGGGTGGCCAAGCGTCAGCAGACCGAGCTGCAGGCCGTGGAAGAGGAGAACGAATCTCTCCGGAATGAGGTCTCGAAGCGCTGGAAGCAGATGCGCAGCCTCGAGCAATCCATCATTGGCGCGCAGGTGGACCATCTGCGGCAATCGAACCGGCATTGCTTTGCCGACGAGCTGAACGCTCTCAACTGCTTGGAGTAGGCCGCGGGTGTGTAGTGGCGTATTTATTGGGAAGGAGAGCGCTGCGAATGGCCTCTATAGTTCATAAGAGAGCAGACATGCCTTTTGCTTTTCCGTGAGGTGTTGAATGCGTGCTGCACAAGCATCCACGCGATGGATCGCTTGCGCGGTTGATCACAAATCCCCTCGAAATGATTTGTTGAACAGCAAATTGGTCGTGTCACGAATGGCATCGTCATGACTCGTCAGTTGTGATGTCGCTGAACATAGCGAAACGGAAGCGTGGCGTCGCTGTTCACGCCAGACGCATCCACTTCTCCGACGATTTGCAGGTTTGTGGCAGAGCATCGCGCGTTCATCGGAAGAAGGGCGGAGAGCGGTGCAGCAGCGTCAAAGCCTGTCGCCAGGCTGTCGCACCGGATGTGGTCCCACCGACAGTTGTGTGAAGATGCCGAGCCGATTGGATAATTACATTTCGTGGTGCGCTCAACTGCGCGTCTTCCGAAGCCATTACATTGCAGTCGAGCCGCAAAGCTCATGACATATTGACGTGGTCAACAGATTTGACTCTGCACGAGCAGCCGTCGCGAGTCGAGAGATGGAGGGAAGTGTCCGCTTGGAGGTGGCCGTTCCGAGCACGAGAACGGTGCCCTTGTGAAATCATCGCGGTGAAAGACGCGCATAAGCCATTGAATTGGACTTGGGCGTTGACCTCCGACTGGCACGGGGCCAGCGTATCCACGTTGTCCGACCAGTTCGCGTCTGCCAGGTGCTCGTAGACACACGCACGCGCCAGATCACCAGTGTGGATAGGACCCACTTCGCGACCTTACCGGACACACTGCAGATCACGGACGCTCCCCGGCACACGGACCCGTAGACACAAGGACTGGTCGGGCATCTGCCAGCAGAGAGGCAATGACGCCAAGGATGGCCGGACCAGGACATTAGGGTTACCCGAGCAAAAGGAGTCGCGACTTTCCATGAGGACTCGTGAACCTCTTCATTGTCATAATTGCGTCTCTAACCGGTACTCGCACTCTCTTTTGGCATATACTTCCGGAGCTTTTCAGTTCACGCCAATCACGGCCGATGAGCTCCTGCGAGATGGGAGATTGCGCCACGGCGGAGCGACCTGGGCCGCAGCACCAGCGGCAGCAGCGTCGGAGGCGGGTTCCCATGCCGCGACCGCGATCGAGATCGCCATTGCGGCCTCCCTTGACGCCACACTTGTCGATTCTGCGGCGGCCTTTGTCACCGAACGCCAGCATGTCAGGCCTGCTCGCCGCGCCGTCCGCCGCCTCACCAGTTCGGTTCCATGCGTCACCAGCCCATGGCTCGCTTGGCGCTGACGACCTCGACGTGCTCAGCCAGCTCTTCTCGCTCCCCGACCCGGGCGGATACACGGCTGCGAACCCAGAGTGCGTCACGGCATTGCAGCCGTTCGAAGCGGCATCGCAGCCGTGCGAGCCGAGCCCCAAGCGCCTTCGCAGGTCCCCCGGCGGCAGCGTCAACAAGAGCAAGTCGCAGAGCCAGCGGCAGAAGGAAGAGATGGTGCTGCTGACGCAGCAAGCCGAGGAGCTGACCGTTCAGCTCGGAAGGTTGCAGGAGCGCAAGCGTCAGCGAACGACGGGCGCTGTGGACGTGGGGGCTGGCGCGATGGACCACGATCACTGGTCGTCAGCCAGCGTCACCAGTGCGACCTCGGCGGCCGTGGTGACGCGCTCTAGCAGTCATTCTGCGCAGTTGTGGCGGCGCATTGCGAAGCGCCAGCTGGCAGAGCTCAAGAGCGTCGAGAAAGAGAACGCGTCGCTGCGCGAGGAAGTGGACAAGCAGTGGAAGCAGATGAAGAGCCTGGAGAAATCCCTCGCCACCGCGAAGACCGACCAGCTCCGGCAAATCAAACGGCACAAGCAATCGGACGAGCTTGATGCCTTAATGAGGTCGGCTTAGAGAACGTGGCTGTGGAGCTAGGTCACGATGTCGGAGCGGTTGTGCGTCTTGTATTTATAAAAGCTGGTAGCACTCGGAGCAAGAGGCATGACTGTTCGCAAGCGATGCGACCAGTGCTGACCAACGGGACGCGACTCGATGCCTCAACTGAGCGTCCCGCAAACAGCGAGAGATCGTGCGTGCGCACGTTGGTGACCGCCCATCCAATCCCTGCCACACGGTTGTTGACAATTGAATCGTCTGGTGTCGATGACAATACTCAAGTGCGCATCGAGCGATTTGCATGGACGGCGTCCTGTTCTCAGATTCGCGTGGGGATGCAGGCGAGCTGTCGACCGAGACGGCGACGTGTTTAACACGGCGCCATCACCGCCGGTTCAACCAGCAGATCCGTCCAGGCGATCGGAAAAGGACAGGTTCCTGCCGAGGATGTGCCCTTGATGATGATCTCCTGTCCGACTTCGTTGCGTCGCGTCAAGAGCGTCCCTCGTCCTGACCGACGAAATGATCGCGGGGCCCTTTCGCTCGAGACAGAGAGGCGACGCAAGTGTGTGCCAGCTCGGTCGGTCTCAATGCTCAAGAGTGCGGCAGGTTATAGCCACCGCCGGCCAGGACGACAGCAGCAGGCTTCTCACTTGTCGATTTTCCTCCGAAATGAGCACTTCAACGGATTGCAGAGATACCTGGGACGAGCGATACTGCTCGCTCGAGGCGCTGTTCGAGCCCGCTCCACCGACACGGGAGATCGTCGAGCATTCTCGTGGCAGTCGTCCGTCTGACTTGATGCTGCCGACTGTTGACGGCATCGAAGACCTCAACCTGCTTGGCGACTTGCTGAGCTTCCCCGAGCCCGTGGTCGACGACGAGGATCGGTCCTCAAGCGATGCTGTTGCCGAATCGGGGTGGTGTGCCTCCTGTTATCCTAGCATGTCCGGACGCAACCGGAAGCGGCGGCGGGGGTCCATCGACGGAGCGGCGAGCAAGGTCAAGTCGCAGAGCCAGCGGCAGCGAGAAGAGATCGCGCGGCTCCGGCAGGAGATCGACGCGCTGAGCACCAAGTTGGCGGTGCTCAAACACCAGCGGGCTCGCTCCTCAAGCGTCGACGGGGGCCGACAGTCTGGCAGCGTGCTCAAAGCTCCGGCTATCGACAGTCGTGCAGAGCAATCGTGGGAGCAAGCGGCCAAGCGCCGACGACTCGAACGGAGCATCACCGAGGCGGAACACTCGAGCCTGCGGGAGGCGGTGGAGCGGCAGTGGCAAGCGCTGCGAGAGCTGGTGGCATCGCTAAGTCAATAAACGGTGAACGAACGGCATTTGTTCCGAGTCTGCCTGTCGTTGAAGGCCGCCAACGCACCGGTTCGCTCGAGCTCGTCCTCCTCGCTCGCCGCGGGGAGTAGTCGGGTGATGCGATGGAGGACCGCATCCTGACGAGTCCGACGGATACGGATACACAGCATCCAGTCGGCGCTTCAGAGTGGCCCTGTGCGATCAAGGAGGTGTCAAATGCTGCGATCGCTTTCAATGTTGATCACTATCATTTTCAACAGTGTATCGAGTGCTGACATTATTCGAATATCAAGCAAGTAAGTTCGCTCCACTCGCTGATATCGTTGATCGAGGGTTATCAATGATTATCGCGACCTTGGAACGCAGGAGATGCTCATGAGTCTGAACACAGCGCGAATGATTGTGTGGGTTGCGTCCGTCGCTTCAATCGCTCCGATTGGCTCCAGCAATCCGGATTGTGGTCTTGTCCTGCCGCCGTGATTATGCTTGCGCTCGGCGTCGGCTGTCGACCATGAGGAAACCTCGCCCGTAATCGACGGCTTCGCGCATTGTCATCGCGAATATTTGCAGAAAAACAGGAAGACTGACTGATATCTCCCTCGAATAAGTTTACGCTTACTGCCCTCAGAATGCCGGCAAAAAGGCTGACTGGACACCTAAGCGAGGGTCCGCATCCGTTGTCGCAGGTCGTTTTGCCCATCAAAATCCGCGCTTGTGTCAAACGACGCCACACTGACATTCAATGTGGGAGGTTTCCGCGACGACCAACCCTTACGCCCGTCGTCATCGGGCAACAACACCGTGATTACACTTGCGCAATGTATACGCGACGCCTCCCCTGTCGCTGCTTTCGCCTTCTTGTTTTCGGTCTCACTGGCGCTCACTATGGTCCGTTTCTCTGTTGGCGTTCCCGCCACGCGTGATTATCCTCTCGCCTACCCAAAAACCGCTGGCGTCAACATTCGCCAACAGGACGTGTCCGACGCCAACACCTTCCTCCCCCTCGCGGCATACTCAGTCCAAGTCACTTTGGGCTCCGACCGCGGCCTGCGCTCAATCATGGCGCCGTCCAGGGCCGCAGAAGACAAGCCGACGCCCGACGCGCACGCACTCGCTCTCGCCGCCATGAGCTCCGCGTCCGCCACCGCCATCCCGCCGCTGCGGCTGCCCGGCCTGCGTGCGTCCGCCGTCTCGCCGTCCTCGTCCTTCACGACGGACGAGGAGGACGCCGAGCGCCGCAACGCCACCGCGCTCACCATCGTCGAGCTGCTCGCGCGCGCCGGCGACCGCCAGGATGCACAGCAGGCGCTCAGTCAGAGCCGCAAGCGCAAGCCGGACGCGCTGCGGTCGCCGCCCGCGCCGTTGCTGGTCGCCCCCCGGCCCGTACTGCCCTCGCTGCCCAAGATGAAGGTCTCGCCGGCGCCGGCACCCTTGGCCGAGCACTCCTGGTTCCTCGCGTCGCCCAACTCGTTCTTCGGTATGATGACGGCCCACTCCGTGGCCGACAAGGCGGCGAGCACGCCTCTAGCGCCGGCCCCGGCCCCGCAGACACCGGCACAGGCCCCGACCGCCCCGCCTGCGACGGTCAACAACTCGAGGAAGCGGCAGAAGGACGAGCTCACGCGGCTCCGCGCGCAGGTGCAGGAGCTCCAGCGCGAGCTCGAGCACGTGCGGGGCCGCCTGCCGCACAGACAGCCGTTGATGCGGTACACGACCGTGTCCAACGGCTCGACGGTCACAGCGTCCGCACCCAACAGCACGGGATCCCCGACTGCGGCTTCGGAGGCGACCGGCGCGGGTAGCGTACCCGTGTGGGAGCGCATGGCCCAGCACCAGAAGGAGGAGAAGAGCAAGGCGGAGATGGAGAACCTGCGGCTCAAGGGGCTCATCCAGGAGCAGGTTAAGATCTCGAGGGGCCTCGAGAAGCTGCTGAAGAAGCGCTGCAAGAATATGGTGCGTGCTTCATGGAGTGAGTCATTATGAAGCCGTGACATCAGATCTAACTCATATCTCATCTACGTCCCCCTTCCAGACCGAGAACCCGTTCCCAGACAAGAAGCGCCGCCTGTGCGACTTTAGTGAGACGACGCTGTTCGACTCGTTGCTGAGCAGTATTGACGCCCGGGTGCATGAGCTCGAGGCCGTGTTTGAGAAGAGCGGGCTGGCTCAGGACAAGCGCGAGCTGCAGGAGACACAGATGATCCTGGACGAGCGCCGCGGACCGGTTATGGAAGTCAAGGACGCCAAGATCCTGCCGTTCGACGTGGCCACGTGCAGCTCCGCGCTGTGGAAGTGCTTTGAGCTGGAGTCGGTCAACGCCCACGACAAGGCCTCCGAGTTGGACCAGTCGCCGCCGTCGTCGCCGGTCAAGACGCTGCAGCTGAAGCTGCAGCCGCCGGCCGACACCATCTTCATCAAGGGCACCCTCCCGCTCCACCAGAACCGCGCGCCGGACGCCGAGCTGGAGATCCGCGGCGTCATCAAGCGGTTCGCAGACCGCGACGGCCGCCGCGTCGTGCTCCTGTGGGAATCGATCGTCGAGTTCCCGAGCAAGCTGCTCAACTACTCGGCCAAGGACGCCGAGGTGCGGGACTACGGCTGGGGCGTGCTCGAGCCGGTCCCTGGCTCCGTCCCGGGCGACAACTCGACCATCGTGCAGCTCTGCTCGTACCTTGCCCCGCGCGTGGCCGGCGGCAGCCTCTCGGAGGAGTGCCGGCATCACGTGCACACCCTCGCTGACCTCGTGGTGCCGAGCTTCCGGGACGTGTGGGGCAAGCGGCAGCGAGTGCTCGAGAACTTGCTGATGGACTCGGCAGTGAGCGGGCGGGGCAGTGCGGCCGCCAGCACCGGCAGTGTGAAGCTGGAGGTGGTTGAGACCGAGCCTTCGCCCATGTGATGGGATGATGATGATGACACGGCGGAGACTGAGCCGTCTTTAGGTATTTTAGGGAACAGCTATAAGACGATTTTGTATTTAGGAACACTTTTTAGAATACAGACTACAATTTTGGCATTTCATGCAAACGCCTTTCACAACTGTCAAAATAGCGACATATTTGTTGTTCACTCACCGGTTGTCCGCTCATCTTTCCGCATTCACAATTCGTCTTCGCGACGCTCGCCACTCTCGCGATGGACCAACGTGGCGCGTGTGTCGGTCGCGCTCGAGCCCCGGGAGCGCCCGACGTGACCATCCTGGACTGGCTGCTGGCAGACGCTGACGGGGCAGGGGTCCCCGAGGGTGGAGGCGCAAGTGAGCACGAGCAGCCGCCGTGTCCAAAACTCATATCACCAACGGAGACCTTGACATCGCCACCAGCAACAACGGCCTGCAGTTGCCATCGCCGGCCTACACCGCGAGAAGCAACGACTAAAATGTGGAACGAGAGGGCAACGGAAATCAGGGCGTCGACCAACGAGTCTGCAGCCCCCAAGTCCAACTCGTGGCAGCGACGGAAGCGAGACCTGCAGCAGCTCCGAGACCAAGTCAAACAACTAGAAGACGAGCTCACGGCGCGACGAGCATACGCCACCGGGTCGTGCTTGC